>JAIXMQ010000081.1:0-100450 GCA_025716855.1 Pilaira anomala
AACGATAGATTAGGACGATACTGGACAAGAAGATTTATACTCTGAAAAAAAAAGGAAGGAAGGAGAAAGAACGAAGTCAATAACATAAACCATGTGCTGTGTCTTTTTTTTTTTTTTTTTTTTTTTTTTTTTTTTTTTTTTTTTTTTGGCTATTGAACTGTGTATGGAACACTTAGTTTTAAATATTTTTGTCGAGCACACCTTTTTTTTAAAGAGATGTAAGGATCTGTTGAGGTTTTTATTCTGCTGATCAAATAAGTAAATGCATTCATGTTATAATGTTTTGTATTATGTCTTGAAGAGGCAGATTTTGGTTGATATATTGAAAGTAACCAAATAAGAGTTTAGTATAACCTTTCTTTTTTTTTTAAAAAAAAAATGGGGCTATTATAACGACAAAAGAAATCTGATATTGCGTTAACATGCTTACGATTATAAACTCTTTCATATGGCCCAATATAAAAATAACGTTCTACTATAATAAGACTCTATATTGACAATCGTATGTTCTCTTTCCATGTACAAATCGATCTATCAGAAGATTATTCGGCCAAAATATAATATGAAGGTGTCCTTCATTAAAAGTGCAATAATAACATAGAGTAACAGCATTGGTTAACAGCCTATGTTTTTTAATTTATGTCTCCACTCTATATTGTGTTTTCTAAGAGTATGTTGCTCTATATGTATGTATGTCTCGACATATTGTAAATATGTATTCTTTTTTAGTGAGATAACTGAATCATTCGCTAGCTTCATTATTTATCTGTATTGTTAATAACACTTTGAATTTACACCATTATTATCATTGTAGCTGTACTTCTATAACGCAGAGTATGACTATCATCTCAAAAGATGCTTTTCCCAAAAAGGGCATATCTTATCATCCTTTTTTAAAAAATTTCATTGGATTTGAAAACCAGTTTTTTTTTTTTTTTTTTTTTTTTTTTTTTTGTGGCTGTGTAGTGTTTATCGTTGAGTTAAGTAGTTATCACATGAACATGAATGGAATAGATAGCACCTTGTATGTATGTTTAATAAAAAAAATATTTCGTTATGTCATAGCCATGTAATAATGTAATCTACAGGGTGTGATAAACCAAACTTATTATTGGGCCTAATTTTTATTCATACTTGTTGGTTTTGACATTCGTAATGCCAACTAAAATAAATTTAGGAATGTCAACTTTTTTAGGTACGGACTCCGGCTGATGGGTGAACGTCAGTTGTCATGACGTTTGTTTAGATAGTAAAGTCCTTATAGGGCTATTATTAAGAATATTCGATGCAATGCATATATGTAGAATTTTGTGTTCCTTGTCCGTGTTAAGCACGGACCACGTTATGTACACCTGACAACGAGGTGTTTTACAAACGGAGATGGGATGAACGGTAAAAAAAAAAAAAAAAAAAAAAAAAAAAAAAAGACATAGCGACAAACCGGATTAATTCCTTCATGCCATGATAAGTAAACCTATTCTCACTTAACATAGGATATCCGCAGCAGTTTACCCTCTTTTGTTTTAATGTGTGGGAGTATAAGAAGTGAATTGGCGTAAACATGAAGTCATCATTGCAGATCACTTTTTTCTAAGGTATATACAGTATAAATAACTTTGTTTTTTTTTTTTCTCTTTTCTTTTTTTCATCTTCTTCTTAATATTCCTTTAATCTGATTTATAATATCCAGAGCATTAATATACACTAAAACACCTATATTAAAATATGCAGATGATGTACAGTACCCGCTGTATATAAGGCCGTAAAAAATTTCAGACTTTTGCGGCCTTAAATCGTGTCATGGCCTTATTTATGCCTTGAAAAAAGTTAAAATAGGCAAAATATTCAGGAAATTGCGGCCTTAAATCGGAAATGGCCTTAAATTGAACGGCCTTAAACAGAGCGGGTACGGTATCATCATCATCATCTTGCTCCACTTCATCCTGCACAACAACAACTCTTTTAACAACTTCCTTGTTAAAATCTTCTTCTAAGAGAAAGAACCAGGATTTTATTTCAAAACAAAACAAACGATTCAAGACATCAACAGCGTCATCACCATCATCAGCATCATCATTAACATCTTCTTCGTCATCTAACAAACGAAAAAACGAAGATGTTGTTCAAACTACACACAAGCGGTTGAAAACAACCATACGTAAGTAAAAATTAAAAAAAAAACATTTTTTATTAATTTACCTAATAATTTTTTTTAATATATGTAGATATTGATAAGGAAGTAGAAGCAGTAGTTGAAGAAGTGGTAGTAGAAGAAGCAGCTGTGATCGTAGAAGAAGAAGAGAAACAAGTAGGAGTAGAAGATGATAATGATAGTGACGAAGAAGAAGAAGGAGTAGAATTAGAAGAAAGAACGGTGGTAAACGTAGATGAGGAAACTTATCAAAGAATGGTTTCCAGCTTGACCATGGATGAAGCACAACAAATAGTAAGAGAGTCGTTGTTTTTATATAAAATGTACAACTACGGGCCTTCTGGAGTTGGAAAACCAATGGCGGAAATAACCAGGGAATCCGTCATTAGACACAGAAGCTTTTTTAGATAGTTAAGCAGCCGAATTTTTTCTTTCTCTGTTTGTTAAATAATGCGTTAAGTTTGTTAAAAGTTTTAAAAATTAGGATAAAGATTCTATTAATGTGAAAAAAAGTGAATATTTTTATCATAATAAGATAATCGAAAAGAGTTTGGGTCATTGACAGAGGATTGCCTGGGTTGGATCAGAAGTAAACTTATAAGTATGCTACACTCATTTTTATTAAAGCTTTTTTACTCTCCATTTTAAAAAAGTGAATCTACAGAAAAGTTAATTCAATATATTACAGAATAAAGCTGTTATTGGAATGAAGCGGTATAGAACGGTATAAAGAGTTACAAGTCATCAAGAGCAATTAATTAAAGCAAGATGAAGTACAAGTGAAGTTAATAGTACAGAAGAGGAACTTTGATATAAACGTAGTTTGTTTTAAGGTCTCAAAATCGGAAGCTTTAAATTTCAAAATTAGAAGTAGATGAAGGACAAAAGACTCGCCCGATTGAATCAGTTATAAAAAAAAAATAGATCTACATAATTTATGTTATTACATATTGGCTTTATTTTTTATTTTATTTTTTTATTTTTTTTTTTTTAGAGCATGAATCTTCCTGTCCAATATATAAAGAATAAAAGAAAATCAGGTTGTAAAAGTTGCAAAATATTATTTATTTTAAAAGCATTAAAAAAAAAGGGGAGGGAAATATTATACATTTTAAATTTTTATGTACATACAATCTTTAGTATTTGTAAAGCTTGGGTATGCGCTTCTTAAGCGGGTCTGTTCTTCCTCAGAGACTATATCGCCACAGAGTTATTAAGGCAGAGTGTGATCTCTGTAAGGTTTGGGAACCTTGTAATGAAAATTCTTATTTTTTCGATCGAGTCCAAACGAAGCACCTAAAAACCAATCGATTGATTCGCTGTAAACATTTAAGAGAACCAAATAAGCATTCCTTGTGATTCTTGTCAAATCTTTGTTTAATAAACCATTGACGTGAATACTTTCAAGGTTGATTTGAGGCGGAATGATAGTAGTCAAATTAAGCAGGCAAAGCTCCAGCTTCAAGGAGAGTGAGTCTTAAAGGAACTACATTGAGACACCCACCGAGACAAGACGATTGAAGTTCATAACTCTTGCATCATCAATGGAGTGAGCTACATTTTCCTGATTATTATTATTTAAAGCGATCGATGTAACTTTTCTTCCAAAGGCTTGCACTTTTTACATAGAGAATATTGTCATCGAACACCTTTTTTTTTCAATAAAGGACCAAAGCTTGCAAACGAGTTTGCAGCTAAGATAGTCTTTTTATGTATTAAAATAGTCTGTTGAAATGGAATTCACCTTGGGCTTGATATGATGGAAAATCAGTTTTAGAATGTTATATAGCTTGGTTTTAATATATGGAAACAAAAATTGAAATGTAAGAGTGTAAAAGATGAAGAAATAAAGGCTGTATATATGTACTAATATTGTCGATGATAGAAAAAAAAACAACAATGAAGCTCGTTGCCTGAGGATATAAATCCAGTCAGTGACATGTAATATGACACCCATTTAGTGTATATACACGTTTCTTGTAAGTAGACAAAGTACCATCTATAACGCAGCTCTTTGTCATCTCTTGCTCTACATCAGTTTATTTTGTATATTTTGAAAAACTTTCTTACAGATGGATTCTACTTGTAAAGATATGATGAATGGGTGATATGTAAAATATAGCCAAAAAAAAAAAAAAAAAAAAAAAAAAAAAAAGCTTTTTTTAGGGTGACCACACAGATACAACCTATTTAGTTAATATAATAAAATGCTTTTATTAAGTAACATTAGATTTTTCTCGCAGTAGCCTAAGACCTGTAATTAAAATAAAGAACAGCGTTTCTTGATTAACTGACTAGAAGGTACTGAGCTAATTTAACAGCTCTTAACTTCTGTAGGAAATTTTATAAAGCAATGAATGCCTTTTTTTTTTTTTTTATCGGCTGCTCTTCTTCCTATATCAAAAGCCCAACAAAATAAAACCTTTTCGTATGCAACAAAGAACAATAGAGCTTTACATTTTTTAAGCTAGTTCAAGTTGTCCATTATGCAGGGCAATTAATTGTATATGAACCTGTAAACTGGTCCGTGGAAAGCTAAGACAACTTTTTATGATAATTAAAAAAAAAAACAGAAAAAAGATTGTTGGTCTGGTGATTTTTTTTTTTTTTTATTACTGTCGCTTTTTGAAAATAAAATAAAGACTCAGCCAAAGTAAACTTTTCTTTTTCAAATAAGAGAGTAATAACGCGTGTTTTGCTATCAGCTAAAGATAATAAAGAAAAGGAAATGTGTCTGTGTTTTTTTTTTTAGAAGAGGGACAAGATAGTGCGATATATTTAATTGATTAAATCATTAATGTATAAAAAAAAAAAAAAATAACAAGCCTTATCAAATGATGTAATCTGATTGATTACTACTCTAATTTTAGAGTAACCTCTCAAAAAAAAAATTTTTTTTTTTTTTTGCATAAACATTGATACGTGCTAAAAACGTCAATGATTCTTTTTTTTTTTTCATTTAGTCTCATATAAAATAACTTTGATATTTCAATTCATTTTTTAGTTTGTCATAGTGTAGTCATAATAGATATTAGTTATTACTTTCTTCTTCTTCTTTCAAGTAGGCCACGTTTTTATTCGGGCTTTTTCTTTTATCGGATTAAAAACACTATCGGATATGATCTCTTGTTATACTTAATTTTTTCACTTTGAGCGGACTCACGGAGTTTTGATACGCATTAGAGAGAGAGAGAAAAAAAACCCACTTTTACCATCAAATTCCCACCCAATTGTCGTACAATCAAAAAGTAAAAAAGCTGGTGATTACACAAAAGAGAAAACCTACTTTTTAGATTGAACTTTTTAGTAAGACGCGCCTTATGAATGATGGGAGATTGAATTGATATTATAAAACCCCTGTGGATATTATACCATTTTGTCTTACTTTAATTTTTCTTATAAATATTTCTATTTGGTTTTTTTTTTTTTTTTTTTTTCTCTTTTTCTTTTTCAAATATATAAATAAATAATGTATACAGATAACAAAATTGCTTCAAATCCTATTCAATTCCCTATGCAATGGGTCGCCAACATGGATGTTGACGTTCAACCCAAGGCTGCTCGTAAGACTTCTATTATCTGTACTATTGGTCCCAAGACAAACAATGTTGAAAAGCTCACTGAATTAATTGATGCTGGTATGAACATTGTCCGTATGAACTTTTCTCATGGTGATTATGGTTATCACAAGTCTGTTCTCGATAATGCTCGTGCTGCTGCCTCCAGTAAGTTTTTTTTTTTTTTTCTATAAAAAGAAAAAAAAAATTAATTTTTTTTATTTTTTATAGATCGTCCTGATAAGGTCATTGCTATTGCCCTTGATACAAAGGGTCCTGAGATTCGTACTGGTATGATGGCTAATGATGTTGAAGTACCTATTTCTAAAGGTCATGAAATGAACATTACAACTGATGAAAAGTATGCTAATGCTTGTGATGGAGAAAACATGTATGTTGATTATAAGAACTTACCCAAGGTAATTGAAGTCGGTAAGCATATTTTTGTTGATGATGGTGTCCTTTCCTTCAAGGTGATTTCCAAGGGAGAGGATTTCGTTCGTGTTCAAGCCGAGAATAATGGTAAGCTTTGTTCCAAGAAGGGTGTTAACCTTCCCAAGACTGCTGTTGATCTTCCTGCTCTTTCTGAAAAGGATAAGAACGATCTTCGTTTCGGTGTTGAGAACGGTGTTGACATGATCTTTGCTTCTTTCATTCGTCGTGCTCAAGATCTTAAGGATATTCGTCGTGTTTTGGGTGAAAAGGGAAAGAATGTAAAGATTATTAGTAAGATTGAGAACCATCAAGGTATTATTAATTTTGATGAGATCCTTGCTGAGACAGATGGTGTGATGATTGCTCGTGGTGATATGGGTATTGAAATCCCTTGTGAACGTGTATTTGTTGCTCAAAAGATGATGATCGCCAAGTGTAACTTGGTCGGTAAGCCTGTTGCTTGTGCTACTCAAATGCTTGAATCCATGACTTTCAACCCTCGTCCTACTCGTGCTGAAGTCTCTGATGTTGCTAACGCTGTTCTCGATGGTGCAGATCTTGTCATGCTTTCTGGTGAAACCGCCAAGGGTTCTTATCCTCTTGAAGCTGTTCACACCATGGCTGCTACTTGTGAACTTGCTGAATCTGTCATTTGTTATGCTCCTCTTTTCAACCAACTTCGTGGTTTAACTTCTTGGCCTACTGATACAACTGAAACTGTTGCTTGTGCTGCTGTTTCTGCTGCTGCTGAACAAAATGCTGGTGCCATTATCGTTCTCTCTAAATCTGGTCACTCTGCTCGTCTTGCTTCCAAGTATAGACCTGCTCAACCTATTATTCTTGTCACTCGTGAAGAACAAACTGCTCGTCAATCTCATCTTCATCGTGGTGTCTTCCCCTTTGTCTACTCTGGTGATGTTGCTTCCAAATGGGATGAAGATGTTGAATCTCGTATTAAGTGGGGTATTCAACAAGGTAAGAAATCTGGTCTTATCAAATCAAATGACCCTGTTGTCATCGTTCAAGGTTGGAAGGGTGGTCTTGGTAACACAAACACTGTCCGTGTTTTGATTGCCCCATAAATTACTTTCCTAAATTATATATAACTCTTTGCATTTTTATTTCTTCTTTCTCTTTTTTTTTTTTTCCCCCACATCATTTTATTCTAAAAAAAAAAACATGTAAATATATTATTTTATATTTGTTAATAAATGTTCTTGTTCATACAAAAAATACTTTTTATTTTCCTCCATTGTGAATTTTCTTTTGTTCATATAGATTTGTCTTTGTTTATTTACTAAATAAAGAAGTTTAGCCTTCATTTCTTAGCCGGGCCGAACAAAATGTCGCCCAATCAAAAATAAATATGTCGCTCAATTAGAAGTAAAATCTCGGCCAATCAGGAGTTAAATTTCGCTCTCGCAGGAACAAACTATCGTCCAATGAGAAATAAGTTTTTTTCCCTGCCATTGGAATAAAATGTCGTCTCTTTGTTTTTTTGATTATCTTTTTCTTGTAATGTCTATTGTAACCTTACGAGATGAAGAATTCTTTTTTTTTATATATAAAGAGGGGTAAAATAATATTTATAATGAAAACGGTCAATTAACGTATGATCCAATGGAAGATGTCATGTCAACTATCGATGATCCCAATATTGTTCTTGAAACTTTGGTTAATCTTATATGAAGAATAAGTCATTGGAAAAACAACCAACTGAAAACAAAAAGTAGACTACTTCAAAGCAAGTGAAGTTGCCTCAAAGAGGACAAATACAGACTATTAGCATTAATCAGAGGAGGTCGTTCATCGATCGTATGATCGAATTATCTGTTGTGGGACAGAGGTATGTCGCTGTGGGTCGGGAGAGAAGAACGAACTGCTTAGCGATGATGGAGAAGCTACGAAGAGACTGGCAAAGTGCCGATCAAAAAAAAAAAAAAACAACCAGAAACCCAGGACGCATAAACAACTTCACAGGGGAACACAGAGCTCACGTCTTCAAACTCGTTGATGACGATCCACAGGTTACTGTTTGTGATGTGTAGTTGAAAGTTTGAGTAAATTTTTTGAGGATTTTTCGCTTAAAAAATCAGCCATCCATAAGCACCACATGAACGAAACTTGTAACCCGTCAGTCAAAAAAAAAAAAAAAAAAAAACATATTTCGAGTCTGAGAAACGCAATAGTCCTGAAAACATACAAGAGAGATACGAGTAGTTTATGAAATAGAAGAATTCAGATGCTAACTCCACGAAAAACTGTATTTTCATTGATGAATTAGGGTTTCATATCAATATGCAGAACTACACATGGTCTAGAATATCAGTGCTTGCAGTTGTCAAGCTACCTCAGACAAGAGCTGCTTCTCATACCATCATCGGTGCTATATCTACAAAAGGTGTCATTCATATTGCGTTGAGAGAGTCTCCTCTTCCACCTGCGAAAGATACAAAGAAACGTGTGAGGGACAATAAAGGCAAGAAGACCAAGTTAATGCATTCATAAAAAAAAGGAACAACTGACAACAGTTATTATTATTTTATTGTTAAAAAATAAAATAAGGAAAGGACTATTAAGCCTGTTGTTGTAAACGAATTGATTGACCAGATCGGTTTGGCGCCTCACTAATTGTGGCACCATTACCGTGCAGAAAAAGAAAAAGAGCTAGGGAAAAAAATGGGTTCTCTCTCTTGCGTAATACCTGTTTTCATCTGTTCGAAAAATGAAAAAATCATATAAAATCATTAATCTCATTTTTTATTATTAATATGATAGTTCATTGTGCATTTATAAATTGGAAAAAAATATATATGCTGTATAACCACAAATGTGTTATAAGACGAACAACTGTTTAACTGTTTGTGATTATAAAGGATAAGGTTATGATGATGGTGGGTAAGTTGGGAGGAGGGGGGGGGTATGAAGAAATAACTTAACCTCATTGAATCCGATTACTCCATAAGTGATCGAACCAATGGACCGGAAGGTCGATCCACATTCAAGCGTTCTTCAAGTAATTTACTCTCCATCTCCTGTGCATGTAAAAGTTCAATCTATAAATGTATAAACACAATACTTGTTAGTATAATGAAATAACCCGATGCAACAATCATTATCCAGGGCCCCCCACTCAACCCCCATTTGCCTTACATATAATGTTCCCAATAATTCCAAATATTCCAACATCAATAATCGATCATCCCATGTTCTTGGTATTTGTGCTGACCGTATTTCAATGTTTTTTTCCAACGGTTTTTATTAAGAATCATCGTCTTGCTCAAGGTCACTTGCGTTTTAATAATTTGAACTCCATAAGCACCGAGTTTCTTAAATGTCTCCAAGGTTACATTTTCATAATGACAAGCCTCCTCTCTCAAAGCGGCGACATTGCACTCAAGGATCTTGATTGAATCCCCAAGACTTCATGCGCTGTGTGTTCTTCAATCATGCCGCTATAGATATTTATAAAAAACAAATTAATTACATATCAGATTATTATATTCATGTGTTATCAATAGTAGTATAGTTATAATTTAATACCTTGATGATTCTACAACCACCATCTCCATATTATTGTGCGTCTTTAAAATACCCAAAGCATCGATGCATTTTGCAGGTACGTAGAGTAGAACGACCATCGTAATTGCCATCCTTCAAATATACTGTTTTGGTAGCCTTGTACTTTGCCTCGCACCTTTCATAATAATAATAATGTCAGAATAATAGATCCTTTTTTGTATTTCTTTCTTCCCATTATCATTCCCCTGTTTCAATGAATAACTTGCTGCTATACTTACCACTTAAATTCTCAATAAACTTGATTATTTTTGACAAAGCTAAAAGACCAGAGGGAATAAGGATTCACAAAAGAAAGATCTTTCATGATTCAACAAGTGCATTGGTGGGGCTCGATGTACAAGATGAAATGTCGATAGGATGTGTTTACAGACAATTAAAAAAGTTTTTACCCTGTGATCGTCAATTTTAGGATCTCCTTTCCAATTCCAGACTTTATTGAGAAAGTCATCGTGCAGTAAAAAAAAACCAAATCGTCAAATAACTTTAGAGAACAAAGCGACGAGCTATTGATTTGTTTGCTCTTTATTGTTATCGTATTCAGTTTTACACAAAGGGTCATTGACACAATACTGAGTGCCAAAGACGAATAATTGATTAAGTGGTTCAAGTTCATCTTTGCGAATCTTAGGCATGTGCGGCCGCTCAGTGGAAGTACAAGGTGGATCAAATACGTATCTATTAGACCCTTTATTAACAGACATAGAAGCCTATTACACCATTCAAATGGTTAGTAGCCAGTACATTTTGAATAGCATAAAAAAAAAAGATAGGATAAAGAATAATATTATCAATGGAGTGGTAGACGTGATAGGAGGGGCAGTAGCGTTGTTGGAAATATCGGTACATGGTAATGATCTCTGTTAAGAAGGAATAAGAATAAGATATCCAAAGTGTTATTAACAAATAAATATTTCCAAAATACTACCCTACTCCAACAATATACCTTATTATTTACAACATTAATCTCACCGTGATTTGTAATAGTATCAGCAACTTTATCGAAATGAACTGTTTTCAGTGATTGAATATTAACATTTCCATTGTTGTGATCTGAATCCTGTCCTTCATTTGGTGCTGGGTAAAAGAGTAGGTAGTACTTTACAGTTTTTTTTTTTAAAGAAAAAACAAGTATAATACTTATTCTTTTTTCACTTTGGACAAGAAAGAAAAAAGGATCATTTTCTATTTGAGATTTATTAGACAAAATGAATCATTTATTTTTTGATAAAATTATTAGACTTACTATTGATAACAATATGTTTTATGCAGGTCTTTTTTTTTTTTTTCTTGGAACAATCTCTTCTTTAAATAAGGAGTGTGACAAAAGAAGAGATTAAAAATGGAGCGGTAAGGAAGAAATATATGTAAAGAGAAGAAAGTGAAAGAAAAGAAAAAAATAAAAAAGAAGATGATTTATAATGAAACCAAAAAACCTGTTTGTGTGGCGTATGAGAAAAAAAAACCTGCCTGTATGCCATGTGATGTAATGGTGTATTTCATGCAAAAGTTATAAAAAACCTTATTCACGTGACAATGTGCCTGGTTATACTTTTTATAAATCCGGATAAAAGTCATCCGTGATTTTACTACCTTTTTTTTTTACTACTCTTTTCCCCCGACTTCAAAAAAAGAGACGCTGGATTCAAACCTACCCGTTCTTTTTCATAATATTATTTGGTCAATTTTTTCCCTGCTGTATAACTGTCAGCTTCCTTCTGTCTGATGCTTATAAAAACTAGTTAAATCCAGTCTTTAAATAAAAGAAAATATATATATATATAGATTCTTATGTTTAGGAGAGAAAGATTTCTTTCAAACTACGAAAACTATTTATGCAATTTAAACAAATACACTTCTGCTTCTTTCTCAGTCTGGGCTGATTAGGTTTGAATAGTTACCTTCTTCTTATTTTTATTCCAAATCATTATTGCTTGCGGTATACCATACGTATCCAAGCTGACATAACCACCTGTCTTGTTTTGTCATACGATCTTCTGTTGACGGATATCAGTTATAAAGAACACACAAGGCAGTCTCCTGTATTGTTGGACGAGTAAATACGATAATGATGAAACGGTTCAATTGTTTTTGTACATATTAATCGGGCGGTGAGATAACTGACGTATAAATAAGGCTATTTAATACATTCCGAGAAAGCGTAAACAATGGCAAATAATAGAAAATAACAGCAGCAATTTAAGTCATATATGATACTAAATGAATGCCAATATATAAAATGAACTAGGTAAACAAGTTATAGTCTAATATTCAAGAAAAATTTTTTAAAGGAAATGATACATATTCGTCTCCATTTGTGCCTCAAAGAGGCATTTGACTTTTTGTTTTCAATTGGTTGTTTCTCCTATGGCTTATTCTTCAAATAAGAAGAATGATTAACCAAAGTTTCGAGAACAATATTAGGATTTTCGGTAGTTGACATGAAACCTCCATAGGATCGCACGTCAATTGACCATCTTCATTATGGATACATTCCAAGAAAAAGATAATCAAAAGCTTCCTCAGAATAACGAAGAGGCGACATTTTATTCCTATGGCAGCGAAAACTTATTTCTCATTGGACGACATTTTGTTCCTGCGAGAGCGAAATTTAACTCCTGATTGGCCGAAATTTTACTTCTAATTGAGCGACATATTTATTTCTGATTGGGCGACATTTTGTTCGGCCCGGCCAACATAATTTATTGGATCAACTGTATATTCTACCGTTTTCCTCAAAACTTGAAAAATCATCTGAAACTCGAGTGTTTATTTTTTTTAATAAATGCAAGATTCACGAATAGAAATTAAAAAAAAAAAACTTGTAAATAACTTTAGTTTTTTTTCTGTTAGTGTTAAATTGTTATACAAGTATCATACTTTATGATGACGACAAACATAAATAAAAAGATCAAAATTCTCTAAAAACGTTTTGTAAAATTGGATATGCAGTTGATAGGCGGTTACACGAATGAGGGTATGTAAAAAAAAAACAAAAAAAACAAGGGCAACATCAGTTGGTAATATTAGAAAAATGCAATATTACAACTTTTTGTTCTTCTGCAGAAAACCCTTCTTTTTTTTTCTTATAGATAAATAAATATATATATTAGCTTTTCTTCTATCTACATAAACATACATATAGTTGAATAGATCAATGAATATTTCTCTCTCTCTCTTTCATGTTCACATAGGTGTATTTCGTATTATTTGGGCTTTCGTTTACATGACGATTGTGACGGTCAGGTCACACGATAATGACTTTTTTTTTTTTGAACTCTAATAATTTCTCAAAGTGTACAAAAAAAAAAGGCTGCAAGACATCAAAAAAGTATTTAATCATGTTTATAAGTGAAAGCGTTTCGGACAATCTTTTTTTCTTTTCTTTTCTTTTCTCTTTCCTTTTTTTTTAAAAAAAAAAAAATTAATCAATTATTCACTCTATACAGTTATACTTTTTTTTTTATATATATAAATCATTTTAATAAGGAACTATATATACATATAAAAGAGAAAGATAGAGAGATAGAGGAAGCTAGAAAAAAAAAGGTCGAAAATGGGAACAACGACAAGTAGAGACGATTCAATTACTCGGTTAAAGCGTAGACATAAACTTCCTTCTTTAAAGACGTCACGCCATAAAGGCTCATCATTCAATGATAGTCCAACTTCACCTATTGAACCAAAGCGAACTGCACGTCAACCTATTCCGGTCAAGTTAGTTAAACACCAAGTAGTACTATCAGATCATGTTTCACCAATGTCTACGCTTTCAGCCATGACATCGATACCAGTACGACGATCATCTTGGATTAAGAGTCTAAATTCGATTACGACTAAAGCTACTACATTTGATAATACAAGTTATACTTCATCTTCTTCATATTATGATGAAGATGAAGATGATGAACTTGTTTCTTCGCCTCGTACCTCTTTAGGTTCTGAAGAAAATAATCATCATCATCATCATCACCCTAATAATCATCACCATAGTCAACAACAACAACAGCAACAACAACAGCAACAAAATAATCATTTATCAAAAGATGAAGATAAGAAAAAAAAGAAACAAAATTCATTTTATCCATTCAGAAATAATCATTGTAATAAAAAGAATGAAAGTGATATTGTATTCGAATCAAAATATACATTTTCAACCACTTCACCTTCTACAAAAGAATCTTTTTCGCCACCACAACCACCACCTCTACCATTACCATCGACCAGTCCTCACAAGGGTCCACAAAGACCTTTTTGGGTTCATAATAATTCAGATGAAAAAGAATATGATAGGTAAATAAATTAGAACTAGTAAAAAAAAAATCAAGCTAAAAATCTATTACTTACTTATATTTTAATCTGCAGACAGTTACGACAGGTAAAATTATAACATATATATATATATATATATATACGTGGAATGCTTTTTTTTTCTTTTTTTTTTTTTTTACTTATGCATTACGGTTTATTTTTTTATTTTATTTTTTTTTAACAAAAAAATAGCATTATGTATTAAAACATATTATAGGTGGAAATATTCATGTACCTGTCCCAATGGATAAACCTATCACCATTTTAGATGCAGCATGCGGCGCAGGCTTTTGGACACTCGACACAGCCAACACGTTTCCAAATGCAACTGTGATCGGACTCGATGCATTTCCTGTAGAAGTTAAAGCAAATAAAGGACACAATACCCTCACTGCACCTAATATTGTTTACAAGTATGGTGATCTCACAAACCATTTACCTTTACCTGATAATTTCGTCGATATCATCTATCAACGTGATACTACATCCATTATGCCACATGAACGATGGCCATTTTTACTAGATGAATTTATGAGAATTATGAAACCAGGAGGTTACTTGGAATTAGTAGAATATAGTAAGTTGAAATAAGAGAAAGTATATATCTTTTTTTTTTAAAAAAATTAACCGCAATTTATCTTAGGCTTTATCATCAGAAATCCTGGTCCTGTATTAGCTCTAGTGAATGAGTGGTACAAGATTGTTACTACTTCAATTGGTGTAAATCCAAATGAAGCCAAGCATTTAAAAGGTATGATGTTGGATGCTGGGTTTCAAGATGTTGAAAAGAGAGTTGTGTCTGTTCCAATTGGTGAATGGCCAGAGGATGAAGGTATAATGTGTACAAAAGTCTTTACTAAACTATCTTGTATATACTAATTTTACATATATAGCTGGAAAAGAAAAAGGCTTTTTATTTAAACAAGTCATAAAAGCTTTATTTAAATCAATGAAGCCTTGGTGGGTTTCAGAATTAGCTATATCTGAACAAGAATATGATAAGGTTGTAGCAAACGCAATGGATGAGTTTGATGAACAGTGTTGTTGTTTAGATTGGGAGATTTATACAGCCAGAAAACCAATTACTATATAATTCCTTCTTTTTTTTTTCTTTTTTATACGGTATACTACCTGTACATATAATAGTTTTCCTTTTTCTTTTTTTACCCGCTGGCTCGAGATATCTTTTTATATATACATTTAGTGTGTATATGATTTTAACTATGCTTTTATATATATATATATACATATATATAAATACCCTTTTATTTTAATTAATAAAATAAAATATATCAAAATCTATCGCCGTAAAAGAGGAGGAGGGATAAATACGTTCACCTTTTCATCCCATGCACACGTTGCCACTTGTCCCTCCACATAAAGATTAAAATCGAGGCCAAGCACGAATTCAGTATGTGCATCGTGTACATGAATTAAATTTTGTCCAGGGGGAGCTGCAGTATCCCAAAAGCGAACACTCATGTCATAAGCAGCACTTGCCAAGATATTAGGTCGATGAGGTGACCATTTGACACGACGTACAGCAAATTCATGCCCAGGTAAACAAATCACTTCTCGATCCGGACGACGTAAATCCCATACCTTGATTGTTTTATCCACTGAACCAGTTACCAACATGTTTTCTTGATATTTGTTCCAATCAAGTGATAAAATCTCATTATTGTGAGCTCGAATCGTTTGAGTGGATCGAGGACTGTTTGTGTCCCAAATCTTTACTGTTTGATCTCCAGAGGCTGAAGCCAGACGCGTAGGACTATAAGGAGACCAAGCCGTACTATAAACACAATGTGTATGTTCAGTATAAGTTTGTAAAGATCTAGGTGATTGAGGATTCCACTACAAAAATAATAAATTCTTGAGTAAGCCTTTTCTTTCCCCTCCCCCTCCCCCCTCCCTCCTTAATTTTACTTACAATTTTAACAGTATGATCCCAGGAACCACTTGAAAATACATTTTTCGAAACTAAATTCCAATCAACCGAAAATACTTCACGTTGATGTTCATGCCAATTTTGAATTGGATGATCCTATTTTTTTTATTATTATTATTATTATCACTTTAATCATCAGCCATCTTTTTTTTTTTCTACTCGCAAACCTTGGTCTTACTTACTTACAGCTAAAGTTGTATCCCACATTTTAATTGAACCGTCACCACTTGATACTACAAGTTGATTCTCATTGACTTCACTCCATGCAACATCATATAACCCGTCTTGCGTATCGTAACTAAATTTTTGGGTCTTCTAAATACATAAAAGCAACAAAAAAAAAGGGGGGGGGGCAAATATATACTTACGCTCTTTCAACCACCATGCCGTCTCCTTGAGCTGCCATAACGAATAATCTACCATTACCAACAAGACCAAAGTTAGAGGCAGAGGCAACCGCAAGTTTATTTTCGAAAAACGGACTCCATTTAGTCTATTGAACTTTATTTGTTACTTGTCTACACTGCTACTTTTTATTCTTTTAACTTACAGAGTAACCATTAAAACCTTCAGTGCGAAATTGTGTAAACATGACCTTCTTTTTAATATTGACGAAAAAAAAGGAGAAAGTAAAAAAAAAAAAAAGAAGGAAAAAGAAAAAAGAGCTTTGTGTGAGAAAAATAAATAACTTGAATTTGATGTTTTCTATTGATGATGACTATTTTTTATCAACGTTTGTGGGGAGTATGGATTTACGCTGACTCAAAAATACGAATTCGCTATTTCAATTTCTTGCAAAACACATTTTATACAATCGTGTTGGAAAACAGCCAATTTTTTTTTTTTTTTTTTTTTTTTGAATGCATCTAACGTGTCACTGTATTATGTAGTAAATTCTGATGAGAAAAAAAAAAGGTATCATGTTCTCTTGATGCGTTATGATATCTTTTTAGATCGATGATTTTTGTTTTTGCATTGACATGTGAAGTTCCGTTGGTCCCCTATTGCACCTGACCGTTATGTCTCTATTTTTTTTTTTTATCGAGAGACATTCGGCGCCATGGACCAACATATATCCTGAAATAAAAGGTCTTTTTATCATGTTTTATCATCGAGTGAGGTAAGAGTGAAGTAAGTGTGAAGATAGAGAATATAGGAACAACGGGGCTATAAATGCTTATATCCTCGCTGGCCCTCTATACCATTATCCAATTGAGCAATCATACACTATTTTTATTAAGGATAAAAGAAAAAAGTAATTAACTGATCAGGCTCTCGTACAAAGAATAACTGAAGCATAACAGTTAAACAAAGTTTTTACAGTGTTTCAAATTAAGCTCAACAAAGTAAGTTTGAAGAATCTAATTGGTTGTATGCTCCATTTAGAGAAATGTACAACTATTTAGCTCAAAAAATGTACGAGTAAAAGCGCTGTACCTTATGCGGTTACTATGGTATCGAAGCTAATTTTTTTTTTTTTTTTTTTTTTTTTTTTTTTTTTTTTTTTTTTTTTTTACTGTTGCCGTCGTCATAACAACTTGTAGGTCCAGGTGTTTTAAAATTTCAGTTTCCCCCTCACGTGGACGGGATTTTATTTTCCTTTCCAAAGCAGTGCTTACTAAATTGTGATTATTTATTTTCTTTTTCTTTTTTGTTTTTCTAAAGTAATATATTAAAAATGGGTAAAAGAAAAAAATATTTGCGAGATGAAAGTCATGAACTAAAATAAGAAAACCAGGCGCACTCTTTAGTAGTCTTTTTAGCAAACTTTGGGGAGAAAAAGAAGTTCGTATATTAATTCTTGGTCTCGATGGTGCTGGTAAAACTACCATTCTTTACAGACTACAGGTAAAACGATTATAGAAATCCAAATGTTGCTACGTGTCACTAAACATGTATATTTCAGATTGGAGAAGTAGTGTCTACTATTCCAAGTAAGTTTTTTTTATCTAAGATTGATTTTACTAAAAAAAAAAAAAAATGCTCATCCATTTTTTTTTTCTTTTAGCTATTGGTTTCAATGTTGAAACTGTCACTTATAAAAATATTAAATTTCAAGTATGGGATTTAGGAGGACAAACTAGTATAAGGTTAGCGATGGAATAATTATATATAAAAAAAAAAGAGAGAGAGAAACGCGTAGCAAGTCATTAAACAAAATACATTAGACCTTATTGGAGATGTTATTATTCTAATACAGATGCAGTCATCTATGTTGTTGATAGTGTGGACAAAGATCGTATGCAAACTTCGAGAGAGGAATTACACTCCATGTTGGAAGAAGAGGAATTAAAGGACGCAGCTCTTCTTGTATTTGCTAATAAACAAGATATGGAAGGTGCTTTATCTGCTGCTGAAGTAGCTGATGCACTCGGTTTATCGACATTAAAAAACAGACAATATTCTATTTACAGAACTAGTGCATTGAAGGGCGAAGGTTTGACAGAAGGTTTAGATTGGTAAGTTTTGATGTTTATGACAGTGAAATGCATTTTGATAGTTTTTCTTTTAGGCTCGTGAACATTATTCAAGAACATAAGAAATAACAATGAAATAATGAATAAATTATAACCACACCTTTTTTTTTATTTGTAAAAGTGTATATCACATTAGAAGTGTATGTAAAGCAAATAACTCTCAAAAATAGATTCATTAGATTATGAGTTAAAATTAAGTTTATTATGTTCCTTATTACCCCCTCCATTAAATTATATGATTATCAACTCTCTAAGACGAACACGTCTCACCAGGTTAAATGCGGAGGAAGGTGTTTCTTTAAAAACATTCTGTCAAAACAGCCCACGGCTACTAAAAAAAAAAATGAATAAACTGAGCTTAGAAAAATCCGAGTTTCTGGTTTATATTCTAAAGTCCACCAACATTTTCGATATTTTATTTATATTCACTTACATCTTTATCGCGGCAGCAGCAGCCGAATATACTAATGATCCACTTTCACCACCTATGAATTCTTGTATTCCTAACAGAATATCAATAGATGGTAGTCTACCCAACTAACGAGCAATGCGTTGCTCACCACACAAAAAATAATTTACACACTTCTTTTTTTTTCTTTTTTTCTTTACTTTCTCCATCTCCAGAATCCGCTTGAATGGTTGGGGGTAGGGGGGAGAAAAAACCAGGTTTTGACAAAAAGTTTTCTTACTCGATGCAAGAGAATCGCGTTCCCACCTTTTAACCAAGTACCCTTTTCCACCAGACCAAGTAAAAGATGTCATTGAAATCTTTAGGAGAGAAGAACCTTTTTTTTTTTTTTATGTTATTGTTTTTTTTTTTATTTTTATTTATTGGGGGATAAGATATTAGCTCTCTTTTTTTTTTATTTTTTATTTTCTCTAAAAAAAAAACTTCGAAAGAAAGAAAAGGAAAAAAATAAATAAACAGGAGAAATTAAACACGGAAACAATTTTTTTATAAATAAAACGCTGTACTTGAAACTATATTCGTACATTTAAAATGTTGTTCGTTTCTCTTTTTAAAAGTGTAAGTGTAACATTTATTTCGTTCTATCATGTTCGTTTTGCTAAAAAGAAGAATCATAGAGTTTTCTATATAGTTCTCTTGAATAATAAAGAACACGGAATATGCTAAACCTGAATCAAATTATAATCACCGGGATTCGCTTAAAAAAGCGATGAAGGGCATCTTAAGAAAATCCCGCAGAAAATAAATTAAATCTGTAAACTATCTAGTGGCTTATTGCTTTTAATGTTCACCAGTTGCTCCCTCATATCTACATACTCGAACATGATTTACCTTAAAATTGCACCAATAAAAAGTAATAGTAGACTTACTAATAAAAAAGCTTATTTATTAAATATAAACTCAACGCGTTTTTTTTTCTTTTTTTACTTGAAGCATTCCGATCATTTCATCTTTACCCTTCTTGTAATAGTTGACTTTCTATTTTCTCTTAAATATTTTAGTTTGAGCCGCATACAATACTCCGGCCCCCCTTTAAAGGCTGAGTATATGATGAAATATGTTTCTTTAATATCGTTTTTATTCATTTAAAAAAGAAATCTGCAAGCTTGCATAATTGTCATACTACCTACGCACCCTTATCTTTTCTAAAAATTATTATTTACAAAAAGTCATGTTTTTATTAAAAATATGAGAGTAAAATGATATTAAAAAATGAGATGAATTTGTTATGAAAAACACATGTGAAAAGAGTAAAAAAAAAAAAAAAAAATTAACGGTTTTCAGAAGTTTCAACTTGAAGAATTAATTCACGGGGAGCATCGAATTGAGGCATAACAACTTCAAGGAAATGAATCTTCCCTGGCTCGGCCTTAACTGTCTTCATAGCAGCTTCTAATTCTTCACGAGTACTAACCTTGGCTTCAACACCAACTGTAGCAGGTGAAACATCCTTCAAGTTACGTTCAAGGTGACCACCAAAGAAATCTAAAGTCTTGCTGTATTGCCACATTTGGAAATTGTTATAGGCACGATGAGGGCCGTGAATAAGTTTTTCAATAAGATAGCCATCGTTATTCAAGATAAAGATGACGGGTGTAAGTCCTTGATGAAGGAAGACTGAGATTTCTTGACATGTTAATTGGAATGAACCGTCACCACAGAAGAGATAGACTCGGCGATCACGAGCAGCCAGTGCTGCGCCAACTGCTGCTCCTACAGAAAAACCAATGGATCCCCAAAGGACTTGCGAAATGAAGAATGCGTTCTTGGGCGCCTTTAAGTTGAAGGAAGCAAATTCAGAGGTACCAGTTTCTGAAACAATAATAGCGTTAGGATCCATGTATTCAGGGATCTTGTTCCAAAAGTAGTTGTGAGTGATTTCTATGCCATCTTCAATAGGCGGGGGATGATGACGAGGTCCAAGGTCAAAGACACGGGGGCCAGGAATAGCTTTAGTTAAAAGAGGAAGGAATTCAGTCATAGAGACTTTATCATAATCAGCATAAAAGACCTTGGTAGCAAATGAATGAAGGGAGATAGTCTTGCCTTGATCTAAACTATAAGTGAAACCACCCGTATTGAAATCAGACTTGATTGAACCAAGCTCAATAATCAAATCAGCTCTTTTTACTTCCTCTGCAATACCTTCAATTGTAATTGAACCAGCGTAGCAGCCACGATAGTTTTCAAGTAATTCGGGAATAATACCCTTACCCATGGGAGCTACATAGGTGGGGAAACCACTACGCTTAACAAATTCAATAGCTTGTTTCTGGAGACCATGACGTTGTACACAAGCATCAACAATAATAATAGGGTGCTTGGCACGATTAATAGCATCAAGTACAACTTGAAGTGCAACTTCTTGAGTCTTGGCGGGATTCTTGGGGATAGAGAGGTGAAGAGGTTTGATAGCAGAAATATTTACCTCGTGAGAGATTAAATCAATAGGAATACCGATATAACCGGGACGCTTACGAAGAATAGATTGTTCAATAACTCGATCAATTTCTTTCACAGCAGTATCACGCGTCAAATGTGTATGGGCACATGTAATCTTGGCAAACATTTCAACGAAAACCTGGAAATTACCATTACCAAGAGAGTGATGAAGAATAGCACCTTCAGCTTGAGACTTAGTGTTGGGTGTACCTACAATATGAATGACTGGAAGCATTTCAGAATAGGAACCAGCGACACCTGCAGCAGCAGAAAGTTCACCGACACCAAATGTTGTAACGAGAGCAGACACACCTCTAAGACGAGCATAACCATCAGCGGCATAAGAAGCGTTTAATTCATTTGCATTGTTTCCCCAAAGAACATCTGGATCATCTTCAATTATATCTAATAAAGGCTACATGTGTTCTTTTTTTTTTAATTTTCTTTCTTTTTTTTTAACCAAATATTTTTTTACGTTTTATATATTTACCATGTTGTAATCACCAGGGAGACCAAAAATGGTATCAATGCCAACCTCCTTAAGACGTTTAACAAGATATTGACCAATTGTAGTATTAACCATTTTATTTAATTATTTCTTTTTTTCTTGGAGGAAGTTGTTGTTTTAGAGAGGAAGAAAAATGATACAAAGGTTAAAAAAAAATATGTTTGAGTTCGTTTTATATACTGAATAAAAGATTGTAAACCCCATGTCAAACAAATACAATAGACTTTTATCTACTCGCGTAATTTATAGAATATTAATCCGGATCAATACAGTTGCTCGGAATCAATAACGGCGCCTCCTAGGAACAATTATATATATCAAACTTAAATAATGGGCCTTTCTTTTTTTATTATTATTTCTTCAACATAAATAAACAGTTAGCTTTATTATTATTTTTCATTATCATTGTTAAACTAAAAATCTATCTCATGCCTTTCTTTTTTTTTTTTTTTTTTTTTTTTTTTTTTTTTTTTTTTGCTTTTTTTTTTGTTCATGTTTCAGACAGTTGAAACATTTTGGTATGAAACGCACTGAGATCAACAGTCATTCAGCCATTGTAGAAAGTAATTTTTCACAAAAAAAGTAACCTACCATAAACTAATTATTTCCTAATACTATAATTTCGAACTCTCAATAAAAAGATGGTAATAGTTACCCATACAAATGTTTGTCGCACTCTCTTACTGTTGTTATATCTTTACAGCACTATATGATGTATGTATAAATAGACCCAATTTATAATATACAGATTTTATACATTGTTTAAAATAACTACTCTGGGTTTGTAACCACTCCCTGTCTCTTACCTACTTTTAATTTTTATACATATCTTCGTTCTAATGGAGAAATGTTTATTGTTACTGCGCGAAGGGGATGTGTTTGAATTATTCACGCGTAGAATATCAATATCGCGTATTTTTCTAATTAAATTTTTAAAAGGGTATGAGCATAAACATTGAGATAAGACAGAAAATTGTGTGCCGTGTATCATATATTTATCCTGTCCCATGATATCTATACAATCAAGGTTTGTTTGTTAAATCTTTGAGCCATACCTTTCATACTCAAATAAAACACGTGCATTGGATATTTAATCAAGTCCGAAGATTCTGGTAACAACACTTGAAAAATAAATCTGTAACGAAAGCGATCGATCTTCAAATCCTACAGAAAAAGTTTAGGTTACATAATGCTCGTTGAGGTTCCGCAACATATTCAAAATGTGTTGCTCTTGATATGTACAAGGCTGAGTATTTTAAAGTTGTGATAGGGACTGTAAATCAATCCATGGGTTGCTTTTTTTTTTGGGATTTATGTACGTTATTAAAAGAGTGGGATAATATTAAGCTAAATTTTAATTTTCTAACTAGTTCATATATCATGACATTTCTGAAAATGATGCACATTTCTATGACGATATATATATATATCGATATATATTTCTTCTATGAACTAAATGGAAGGATCAGTGGACTCATAAGAAATGATGATCGTGGGATAAGGGAATCTAGTATGCATAGAACCTGTTATTCCTTCAGACATTGTACTCTTTGGTAAACAAACGTTTAAAATCATATTTATTATGTATTATGAGTGGGAATGATTTCATTAACAATCATTATTTTATTTTTGCTGTTTATATATATAAACTTTGTTTTCGTTTTTATGTATCAATGAAATCATCTGTATACAAACATATCCATTCTTTTTAACCAGATTCCGTAGATCAATTCAAACGTCTTGGGCAGTAATAAAATTAGTACATACACAAGAGTGAAAATGTCTTTTTTTTTTTTTGAAAAACAAATGACAACTAATTAAACGAAACTTACTTTCTTGTAAACATAGTTCAATCGTAAAAAATGGAGGGAAATGGCCTTAATTGGAAAAATTAGACTCTTTGTTGGCCCAATAGCAGTGTATTAGAAATGCTTGTTAACTAAAACAAAAGTGAAATACGCATTACTCGTATTATTTGGGGGAGGGACTGATTTTTTCTTTGTGTTTTAAATTTTCTCTTTTTTTTTTTATCTCTCACTTAGGTTGATGCAATAGTTGACAGAATGGATTACGATAAGTGGTTCCACTCTACATGACAGTTGCTTTTTAAATTCTTGAACTCGACCCTTTTTTTTTAAAAAAAAAATCTAGTGCGTGATAAAAATTATTTCAAAAGCACTGTAACTTTTTTTTTTTACTTGTTTCATAATGTGAAAAAGTAGATAATGAAAGGCTTTTTTTTTTATCCTTATTTATTTAGTTTATTCTCACTCTTTCTTCCCTTCCCTTTTATTGCTTTGAGTATATTTACACTTTATGACAGTATAAAATCATATACTGTATTTATACACACGGGTGCATTTGCTATTGAACGAGATATGATGCACTGGTATTTTCCTGACTCTGTAGCTTAAGACTTGATAAAAAAAAACTATTAAGAGAAAAAAAAAGCTCCTGTGTCTAACTGTACTTTGTATTCATTTATATTCATCTTTTTCTTACCCACTCTATGATGAATGTGGAGATATAACTGGTCACCATGGCTACTTATGATGTGCATTTTATTTAAGAAAAACGACAGCGATTAAATCAAGAAAAAAAAATTGATCTTTTGCCTACCTGCCTCTTTGGTAAAGAATGCTGTGATAATAATTGAGGTTTTTTTTTTTTTTTTTTTTTTTTCTGGTTCCAATACTATAAAAGATTAACCAATTTGTTTCTTTTCTCAATAATTCTCTTCTTTCCCCTTCTTTCTTTTTTCTCACTCTCAGTTTATGGATAATAATTCGTATTATCAAAATCAATTATTTGATTCAATCGATCTTCTTCCTACCGAAGAAAAGGAAATGTATTATAACACTACGCCAGCGGATGGGTTAGTATATAACCATTTACAGCAAACATTGCAAGTTCAGACCGATTTAAAGAATCAGAATCGTGTTCAAGAATTCCTAAACAGTGCAGTGACTGAAGATGATTCAATTATAGGATTTGATGAGCTTTATTCATCAGTCACGTCCGAATCAGACTTGACATATTTGCAACTTATGCAACAAGTCAATGCTCCTTTTTACACACCTATTGAGCCACTTTCGGAAACATCAGCATTAAGCAACGACCATAATAATAACACATTTAATTTCTCATCATTACCCAGTGTAGCTGGTCTTAACACAGGTTCATCGTCGTTGTCGCCTACTGCTTTATGTCATCCTCTCTCTAATTATTCAGATATCAATACAAATAATAGTATGGCATGTGATTATTATCTTGAAGATAATGATATGATGGCCGGATTAAAATATAATACCTTTGTAAGTAAATTGATCATGTAAAGATTTTAGCGATTTGATTTTTTTTTAATTTTGTTTGTTTAAATAGGATACGTCTAATAATTATTTTAATGATTTAAATTCTTCGTCATTTATGCCACCTTTACCATCATACCCTTCCCCTTCTATTCATGAAACGGCTGCATCACTTTCTTCTATCTCTAGTGATTATCATCATTTGGCGTACCGGACTAATTCAACACCTATGCTTACAGCCTCCTACTCCTTTTCTTCATTTTCATCCGCATCTTCAAATGAAGGTGACTCAACTGAAGAAGATGGAAAAGAAATTCATCATCGTCACCACAGCCATCGTCATACCAGTAAACTAGGCCCAAAGAAATCAGCTTCCATTAGTTTCTTACCAGAAAAGAGAAAGAAAAAAGTATATCCAACAGCTGCTACGTTACGTAAAAATAGTATTACGAAACCTCAACATAAATTTTCACAAAAGAGTTCCAGTATATCATCAGAAAGCTTATCTTATTATCTCTCAAAGCAACACTTATCTGATACAGAAGAATTTGAAGAAGATTTTGATGAAGAGACAAATACAACTGCATTAACTACATCTGCGTCAAGTGGTACAATTTGTAAGAAGGGTCGTAATGTTGATAAAGCTTGTAATCATTGTAAACGGTCACACCTGAGATGTGATAATGTGCGTCCCTGTAGACGATGTGTAGCTACGGGTAAAGTGGGTTGTCAAGATGTAAAACATAAACCAAGAGGCAGACCACGTCTTCAAAAGAGATTATAAAAACAACCGTTTTCTATATAAATAAAAATGGGAGCGTTTTTTTTTTATTAATGTTAAGATTTTTTTTTTTTTTTTTTTTGTATTATAAAGAGAAAAGGAATTAATCCATTTAGATTGTACACGTTAAAAAGAAATAAATATCTTTGTTTTTGCAAAGAAAAATAAAAAATCACTGCTATTTTTCAGCGCTTAATAATTGACTATTTTGGTCATCATGAAGTATACCATCTGCTTTATCTGTCATAGGCATTGTATGACTTAATTCAACAGCAGAATGAGAAGTTGGGATCAAATAAGTTTCACTATTATGTCGAAATGAAGACATGGCTTCCCGGAAACCAAAATCAAGTGAGCTCGCAGGCGATGAATTATGTTGTTTATCAAAAGCAAACAATCTTAATGCTGTTACTGCTTGTACACTTTGTCGATCAACAGCTAAATCCAAAGGTGTCTAGAAAAGAGAGAGAAAGAAAAAAATGAATTAACTAAAAAATTATATACATACATGTATATATATATTTTACCATATTTGAGTTATTTTTTATATCAGACTTTGCATGTCTCTTTAATAAAGCAATGACAAGTCTAACATTATTACTAGCAGCAGCATAATGAAGAGGTGTCCAGCCATCTCCATCTTGTTGATTTACATCACTTAAACGTTGCAAAAGAAATTCTACTACGACTTCATTATTACTATCTACGATTTTATGAAGAGCAGTTCTATATCCATCATTTGGATTTTTATAATCTACATGAGCACCTTGTGCAAGTCTTTTTAGAGATCTTTCGAGATCACCTTCTATTACAGCATTCCAGAAATCCTAAAAATTAGAATTAGTTTACTATTTAATTTTTTGGTGGAACTCTTAATATATTTAATACCTGATCTAAACTGTCCTGATCTAAATCACTTGGTTTAACAAAAGATCTTTTAACATATTTTTCAATGATCCATAAATCACGGTCACCTCTAATAATAGATATTGATAAATGAGAGCTTGTAAAAAAAAAAAAAGGGATAATTATGATTTGGTTATAATATATACCTAGTTGAAGTAGAGTTGATTCGGAAGGATTCCATATCAATAGGAACTGATTCTTCATATATGCTATTACCAATTCTATTTCCTAACCGAAGCATCACTTCAATTGCATCTGTTTCCCATTTATCTAATATCACGGACCGCACTTTACTAACATGGACACCTAAACTACGATGGATTCCAGAGCATTCTATACAAACAATGATACCCAAATTCGTACATGCCCATTCAGGATCATTCACTCTACAATCTGCACATTTATCGTTACCAGGAATCATGCGTACTTTTTTTAATAATTCTCTATGTTTTTCTTCACTTTCTTCATTTTTTTGTGCATTATTTAAGCTAGCTTGTTCTACTGCAGACTAAATTAAAAAAAAAGTGTTAAATTATGAAATTATATTTCTTTTTTCTTTTTTTTTTTTAGTACCTTTCGTAAATTGGGAGTTTGTTGTGTATATCTTGGTGCATTATCTGAATTTAATGCTTGTTGACTTGCTGTACGAATACTAGAAATCCATTCATTCATATCTTGTTCGTTCTCTGCTTGAAGAACCAAAATTCTAATCAATTCAAATTTGTTAGTAAAAGTGAATGCTGTCGCTGTTTAATTGTCATACCTATTAGGTGAAATCAATTCAAAACAAAAGCGTCGATCATAATTATCTGTAGGCTTTACACTGCATACACGTAAATTATAAACATTCGATCCATCATCATCTTTAGAGGAAGTCTAAATAAAATATTAACAAACGAATTAAAAACTCCCGAATCTTTTTTTTTTATTACCTTTGGGTTACGAGTAGTACATATTAATTCACCATCAAAAATATTATAATATTTTCTCGACCAACTTTGATAAACTCGACCATGTTTTCTTTCGAATAAGTAACCTGATTTATGCGGAATAGCTCCCATCTCTCCTATTTTCACAAGATTTGTATTTTGTTGCATAGGGTTATATTGTTCAGCCGCATTCTATCGAGAATCTGTTTTAAGTGATATAGTTTATCAATGATTAATATGCACTTACTTGTTCACAGACTTGTTGATATAAAAGTCCTTCTTGTTCATCCTCTTCATACCTTTGTCTCGACTACAATTTTTAAAAAAAATGATAAATAACAAGCTGTAGTACATAATTTTTTTTTTAAAAAAAAAAAAAAACTTCATTTACATCATGCAAAAGTCCTAAGGTCGAAAGCAGTCGTTTTCTATTTTTTTTAGTTTTTCTTCTCATTACTAATAAACCAGAAGTAAAAATTATAATAATTGTTTACCTGTCAAGTCACGCATATAAGGTTCTAAATCCTTTAATATTTCGTAACCTTGGTGATGAAAAGCAGATTCAGTATACATGTACGCAAGTACCTAGATGACCCTTTTTTTGATCAGTAAACAACACAAGATGATAATAAAATATTTACATTTTCCATATAATCTACTTTCTTTCTTGCTTCAATATCGTTTAACTTAGTAACATATTCCATGTATGATTTATGAAATATTTTTCTTGCATCTGCCAATTCTTTAGCAGACTAAAAAAAAACAAAAACAAAAACAAAAATGAATAAATAAAATTGTCCTGTTTTTTTTTTTTTTTTGTACCTCTTGTAAAGTTGGATCTTTAGGTTTTTTACTCATGTATCGTGATAATGCTGAGTCTACATCGTCACTTGATTTCTCAAACTTCTTTCTTAATTCCTACACACAAGAGTATATCAGCATTTTTTTTTTCTTTTGCGAATTTGTGTAAATAAACTATATAAAAACTGACTTTGATAGGTGCGACAATTGATTTGACAAAAGTATCTAATGGTGTAATAAATGTATCTGTTACATGTGTATTCTATTTTGAAAAAAAAAATATATATATATTTAAATCCAAAATATTTATATAAAATCAGATCCATATTTACAAGCATATGACGACTCTTCTCTACTTCAGTAATTGATTTTCCAAACTTTTCTAATGCTTGTGCTTTTGTGTACAAAGTAAGATTATTTATGCTTAAAATTGGAAATATTATTTATATTACCAACAATAGGGTCATCCTGAGCTTGAGCAAAGGACGTGAATTCACGAGCTAATTCACACTGTTGTTGACTATAAACTAAAAAAGAAAAAAAAAGTCGGTTCCCTTCTTCCTCATATACTAGTTCTTTTATATATATGTATATACCAGTAGATAACTCGACTTGAGAACGAGTCAACTTTATTAAAGTCTTTAGTGAATGTTCAAAGTTGCCAATAGACTCTTCGTGGGATTGAATACGCTTTCTAAAAGTAGGTGAGTCATCTAAGCAGCCTCGTATATCAAGTGCTGGCATTGAGATGATATTTTTAATACGAGATGATGTAAAAGAGTGAAAAGGTAACAAAACTATTCTGGTTGCTATAAACGATTTTAAAAATAGGTATTGTTGCTAAGGCAACAAGTCACACACTCACTCACACATTACAATGTGTGCTACATAAATTATTATTATTTTTTACAAATGTGAGAGATAAAATTTTATTATTTTAAGAAGAAGCATAGTCATCTGTATTATAATATTCTGGGTATTTCTTAATAAGATCACGTAACTCATCTTGTTGTTTAATCAAGTTTGGAGTTAATTCATCATACACATCGGTAAATAAATACTTGAGAGCAGGCTTCTTTCTCTTTTCAGCAGCAGTAAAACTCACAAGGATTTCCTTTTTGACCTTTTTACGGTAAGCATCTTCTTCTTCTTGACTCCACCAATTCTTGTTTTCCAAGTAACGTCTCAAACGTGTAACTGGATTATCAAATTGAGCTCTTTCTTCTACTTCTTTTCTATCACGGTACTTTGTAGAGTCATCTGATGTACTATGATGACCGATACGATATGTCATGGCTTCAATAAGTACTGGCTTTTGTTGCTTAATTGCCATTTCTCGAGCAGCTTTTGTAGCGTTATAGATTGCCCAGATATCGTTACCATCTACACGGATTGTATCAATACCATAACCAATACCACGACTAGCAATACCATCTCCCTTATATTGTTCAGAAGAAGGAGTAGAAATAGCAAAACCATTATTACGACTAAAAATAAATGGTTTTTTTTTTAATTATTTCTGAAACAATTATTTTATATATATTTATAACACTTACCAGAAGAAAATAACGGGACTCTTGAGTGTAGCAGCCATATTTAAACCAGCATGGAAATCACCTTCAGAGGCAGCACCTTCACCAAAGAAACATAAACTACAAGCATTTGCACCAGACATCTTGAGAGCATAAGCAGCACCTGAGGCTTGAGGAATTTGTGTACCAAGTGGAGATGAAATAGTTTGGAAATTCAATTTTTTAGAACCATAATGAACAGGCATTTGACGGCCTTTACCGTAATCTAATTCATTGGAGAAACATTGGTTTACGAATTCATCTATAGTAAAACCACGATAAACCAACATAAATGCCTCCCGGTACTTTATGAATAATGTTAGAAATGTACATACAGGATTGTTTATATCATTTATACCTGTCCAAAAACAACATCTTCAGGTAATAATGCAGCAGCACTACCAATCATGGCTTCTTCACCATAATGAGTCATATAAAAACTAATACGGCCTTGACGTTGAGCATCATATAAAATACCATCCATTGTATGTAATAAAAGCATATTCTTGTAACATTTAAGTACTTGCTCCTTTGAAAGATTTGGGTCATGATCTGGATTTAAAATTGTACCTGTGTGATCCATAACACGATATGCTTGTAATGTTTCTTGCTTTTGAATGAAATTCAAATCAGTAACAAACTTATCGGTTGATGTCCAACCACTATTTGGCTTTGAATCAGTTTCTGGTACATTTGCAGAAGAAAGTGCTGTATTTGATAACTATACATGTATATATTTTTTTAAATAAAAACACGTATATATATATTGTTCTATTATATACCTTGGAAGTTACAGCAAATAACCTCTTTTGTTGATGAAGAAGAAGGTTAGAATATCTTGGAATTGATCTTCTAAATTGAAACATTTCCTTTTTTTTTCTATAAAATAAAAAAAGAGAAAGAATATATATAAAAAAAAAAACAAAAAGGGAGAAAAAAATGAATAAATGAAAAATCAATCTATTTTATTTTTTGGTTCACTGCCTATAACCGTGTGAAAATTTAGTCTATTTTCCATATCTGGAATCCTTCGTGGGAAAAATAAATCAAGTTGTACCTGCTTCTTGTCATAATTTATTTTTTCTATAATTAAAGTACACATACACAGTGTAATAATCATATCTTTTAGGTTAACTTTTATCTCCTTTTTACTATCTTCATTCTATTATATATTTTTTTGCATGAACAGTATACCCATTGTTTGCTATCTTATTTGTTAGGTTTTAAATAGTGTGAATATTTATTTCATTACTGCCTTTTTTTCTGTCGAGAAAAATGACAGTCGTCATTGTACACAAACATACTAAAAAGAAAAGAGAGAAAAAAGACAGAAGTTACTACTTTTTTACAAAATGAAAGATATTCAAGCCCTCATGTGAGTAACCTCTATACTACAAATTTTAATCAACTCGAAGATAACACCACGGCAACTGAAGTTGGTTACACAAAATATAAACTACAGATTAAGCTATAAAAATGATAAGATCACTTATGCATGTAAAAGTAGTAGTAGCCCATAACAAAGAGGGTGTTTATCATTACTCTCTCCTAGTAAACAGGTTGTTTTATTGTTGTGTAGGTCCGGACCGGGAAATGATTAGGTAAAAAAAAAAGAGAAAATTTTATTTACATGCACAAAAAATGACGTACAAATAATTTTTTGACAATGTGTGATATAGAAATGGTTTTATATTAAATGGAGGGAAAGTGAAAAGAGAAAAAAAAAGTGAGTGAGTGGGTGAGTGAGTGTGTGAGTGTGTGAGTGTGTGGGGGGTAAAAGAATGATAAATAGAAAATAATTGAAAAAAAAAAAAGAAAATTTGTTCTTAACCAGTAAAGATTTTAGAAACCAAGTATAAACAAGAACCGATAAAACGAACTAAAGATAAACCAGCAACCGACCAAAGGATGAAACCAAGGTAACTAGTTGCTCTTTCTTCATAAGTACCAGCCCATTTAAATACATCTTGTCCGTTTGTGATAAGCGTAACCAAGATCATATTTGAGATAATCCAACAAGTGACAAGTTTTGTTCTAAATGACTTGTAATAATCTTCTTGTTTTGTCTTTGCATCTCTATGACTTACTTCTGGTACAACAACTGCCTTTAGGTCCATACATGCTTCATCGTAAAGTTCGTTCAAATCCTTTTGTTCAGTAGGTGCTGATACTTCAACTTCATGTTCACCATCCTTTCCTTTTGTTCCTTTGACGACACCTAAATCTGTAGAGACACCATTATCACCTTTTGTACCCCAAGAAACATCATGTGTATTACAGAAGGCGTAAATGTTAAGCACGTTGATATAACTAGGTGACATGAAAATATATGGAAGGAAACTAGTAAAGATGTGCCATGGATCTAAAAAGATCAAACTGGAAACAAGATACATGACATAGGTAGAACAGACTGAGATAACAACGTTACGGAACGTACTTTCTTTGATAAGTGCCAAAAATATATCATTAACGTCATCTGCTCCTGCTTTTGCTGCTGCTGCTGCACTAAACGCGCCTTGAACACCTCGAACAGTAATCCAAAGCGTACAAAACATAACGTAACCCATAAGAAGAGCAAAGAAGACAATGATAAGTGTATAAGCCCATTTTAGACCTTGAGGACGATTACCCATAGCAATAATAAACTGAATGATTAGAAGCATGACGTAGATATAATTAAGAACAGTATGAATAACTTGACTGATACTGGCATCAAAAGGAGGATCCGGTGTAGTGATAATAGAAGTGGTCATGATATAGAATACAAGATAAAAGTTACCGATAGCAAACCAAGAAAAGATGAGATTATAGAGTTGATATAAATCGTTAAACATGAACAAGATTTTACGTAAAATGAAGTGATCTGAACTCCATACTTTACGCCAATGTACCATAGAATAAAGACCAGCAAAGAAAGAACCATTTAACCAACGACGACGTTGAGAGATGAATTCATCTACTTTATCAGGTACATCAGTTTCACCTGATGCGTTAGAACAATAATGTAATACCCAAGCAGCTTCTCTTTTAGCAACAAGTTCATAACATAAGATACGATCTTCAGCTAAATACATGTTTGCAGTAAAGATATCGGCATCAGCACCATGCATTTTTTCACCCAAGAAATATTTTTCAAGGGGACCAACACCATGAATATCATTTTGAAGTGCACAATAACGATAAGCAGAGAAGGCACCAGGTAAGACAGAAATATGACCAAAGACAGATTCAAGTGGTTTATCAAGAATATTTGACATTTTATATTCAAAATTCTGAGAAGCAACGAGAGGATTTAATAAATGAATACCGCCTTTACCCAACATGGCTTTAATTTCACCACAAGCACCAGCAACATTACGATTAATATCAAAAGATTTCCAAAGGTTATAAATTGATCTTCCACCAGGTTTTGTACCAACATCTAATAAAACACATACATTGGGTTTAATCAATGGACCAAAAGCTTGAAAAAACCAACGATGAGAATTGATCTTTTTTTGATTTTTTTCTTTTAAACAGAATAAGATTTGAACGGGTACAACACCCTTTTCTGAACCTCTGAAATTCATGTCCGAATCAACAGAGAGTTGAGTTGTATGCTATTATAAATTTTTTTTTTTTAGTACGACGTTACCTATAATTTAAAATTAGATTTACCTCGTAGATATGAGCTGTTACTGGTTTTCCCTCTACAACGTTCTTTGCTAAACCATCTTGATATACACCCATTGCTGCTAATACAGATAATGTACGTGGATGAATCTTTGTACGACCATCTGATACAATACAAACAACTACCTTCTTCCAACCTTGAGCTCCCCAAGTCTTTGATCTTTCACGACCACAAAGATGTGAAATGTTTTTCATTACACCATTCATAGTTCTACAAAATAAAACTTCATCTTCCTAAAGAAAAAAAAAAAATCTAAGTAAAAAAAAAAAAAAAAAACATATATAATTATTAATTCTACTTTACATTATACATGGTTAAAACAATAAATAATTCAGTTTCTCGGTTTAATAAATTTTGTCTTAATTTATAATTATCTCGTAAGAAATCTGCTGGATCACAAGTAGCTGCTGTATATCTCATGTGAGTAAATTCGTTATCATCTCTACGTTGAACTCTTTGAAGGTATTTGTTTGGTACTGGATTGTCCAAAACCAAATTACCGCCTGTCAATTTAACTCTTCGAACTATAAAAAGAAAAAAAAAATTGTTTAGTCTATGCACTATAATACCACGTTTTTTTTTTTTTTTTTTTTTTTTTTTTACCTGTTTTATATCTTCTTGTTTGTCTTCTGGGTGCAATACCAAAATCGCCAGGTCCGCCACCAATCATGTTAGATGGAGGAGACCCAAATCTTCCATTACTACCACCACTACTGATATTACTACCATTATTTAAAGTAGTTGCAGTAGAAATAGAGGAACCATTGGGTGTACCTACTAAAGGTCTTTGCATACTCCCAGTATTTGTGGTACCAGGTATCGAAGATCCATAATATCCAAGATCAGTATTATCATGTTGAGGTGTTGATTGATATCCTGGAGGACTTGTAGGAGGGTTTGAATTGTATGAAGTTTGTTGCATGGAATATTCTTCACCGCCTCCATTGAATCTAGGTCTAGCAGGCATTCTTGCTGATGGCAAAGGCGTATGACTTGGATCATTACTAGGATTATTATATTGGTACATTTAGGAAATGTGCACAATAATAGTTTTTTTTAAAAAAAAATGAAGGGAATGGGGGGTAACGTGTTTATTTTAAAGAAGAAAAAAAAAGTAAAAGAAAGTAAAAGAGAGACAGAGAGAGAAAGAGATATATAAATGAATTGGTTTTAAATAATTGCATCAATTAAACATTGGTTGTACGAATCATAAAAAGCCAGGACTTTTGTATTACTTTTTTGCTTTTTTGTATACCATAATAGCGGAAGCTTAAAAATTAATTGCAAAAAAATCATCCCAAACATGAATAATTAAGGTTGTTTGATCTTCATTATTAGAGATAAATGCATTTAATTGATGTATTCTCTCTCTCGTTATTTATCTCTCGGTCATATTGAGATGATATACACGTAAGCTTCTTTCTAGTAATTACTAGATATTATTCGTTGGATTTTCAACTAACAATAAACTTTTATAAATATATCTGTGTAGCATTTATTAAAGCACTTTTTTTTTTTTTTTTTTTTTTTTTTTTTGCTGATCATGTGGTAATGTCTAAATATATATACTACTCATGCCACAAGCACTTCCCTTCAAATAGTATTGTCTGCAGGTGTTGGCCCTGTATTCTCTTGAGGACACTGAACGCCTTTTTTTTTTTAAAAAAAATAAAAATAAAAATTCTCGAAATGCTCTTGTTTTAATACTCTCCCCTTTAAAATAACTTAAATTCAGAATATAGAAATTAATATTTTGAATTATACATAGTAGAATCGAAGTATCCTCTTAAACTTCCATTTTTGTCTTTTTGAAATTCTCGACTACCAAATATATATTTATATATAAAACGTTATTTTTATTACCTCGTTTTGCTAGTGTGTCGTCGATTTTAATTTTACTTTTTTTTTGACAGCCAGATATATAACATTTAACATTCACTATTCTTTATCATTTTGAATTTATATTCATAGTCATTGACTATTAATGTAAATCATGCGATCACACTAATATATTACAATATAACCAAGATTTTTTATTATTTCTAATTAATATATTGTTTGATTGAAAAAAAAAACCGTTCCCCTAATATTAGAATGAGTGTGTAACATCCAGATAAAGAAAAAAAAAAAGTTACTCAGACTTAATTACAAGTAAAACCCCACGTCTCTTTTTTATATATCGTGTGTTGAATCAAATATGAAAGGCTTGTGCCTTGTATGGAGGTGATACATGTTGTTGATAAAATTGATTCTATTTCTCTTTTTTTGTATAATGTGTGTGTGTGTGTGTGTTTCGCACGAACTTTTTTCTTTTTTTCGCGAGTTTAACTTTGAGCATGGTTTTTAATTGTTACATAATGGTACAACATTTAATATTCAAAAACAAAAAAAAAAAAGATTTTTTCTTTTTCATATTGTAAGTATCTAGATGAAACTTTCTCATACCGTTGTATTAAATTCTCAATTACGTGTCCTTAAATAGAGTCCTACTAAAGCAATTTTTTACAAGGATTTATTTACCCATTGTACCTTTTTTTTTTAAAAAAAAAAAGTTTATTTATTTATCTTAATTTTAAAATTTTGTTTGTTTCACCATAATTGTTAAATGATACTCGTTTTGAGTCTAAGCTTTTGTATCAAACGCTTTGGGTCTAAGTTCATATTTTATCAGACCGTCTGTTGTACAAAACACTTTAAAAATAAAAACTCTAGAATTGGATCGGATAACAATACAAAAAGACCTCCACTGTGCACAACATGCCTTTTCCAACTCCTTTTCTTCTTGCATTATGATTCTAAAGGTCTCTGATGTGTGTATTTCTATCACTGCTACAGTACATTAAGAAATTTATAAGAATACGTTAAAGAAAATTTCATATTTATTCACATTCTTATTTTTTAAAAGAGCTAAAAGTTTGTCTCAAGCGTAAAACTAGTCATTGATATAAGTGAAGAGAAAAAAATAAAACCTTTTTAATTATAAACACACAACTCGTAACTATTATACAAAAAAATACTTCTCTTGGTTTCGCAGATATAAAAGTAATACAAGACGTGTATACTTTTGTTACTTACAGGAAGCTGCCACGAGAAGGCAGAAGTAAATCCGGTGATAAAAATGACAGAGATTATACCTCTGTAGCAATGCAATAGATACGTATCCATAGAAACACAACTACTTGTTGTATGACAAATATTTTTATTCAAAAAAAAAAAACGAGATGAATACTACTTATCCAATTTACCTTCAATATCCAAATGGCTACTAATATTGTGCTATTAAACACACAATCCGCCCGGGAAAGAAGGAAACAGAGCATACAAAAGCAGATTATACTTGCCAGAAAATAGAATTATTCAGATTGTATTTGAAAATATTTATCTTGAAACAAATCTATATTCAACATTCCTAGATTTAGATCGTTTTTACAGCTTAATTTTTTAGGGACCACAGGGTTGCTCATAGGCTTGATTCTCTAACTCCGGAGCACGGTTTGTGCGGTAGACCTGCCTTGTTCCATCCCTTTTTTTTTTGCCTTGCCAGTCTTGAATATTCTACTCTTTTAAAGCAAACACTTTTGCACAATATTTACTTTCATATATTTAAGCTCATACACTTATTGTTAGAAGTTACTTTTTAAAGGTTTATTCTGAAAAAAAAAAGCATATAATACACCACAATTTTGAATACAGTGCTTCCACTCTCAAATCGAACATTTTTTGAACTTCGTGGTACATTTCTCGAAAATAAAATGGAGTATTCAATCAACTAAATTCGAACATAGTTTGAACTTAATTTGGAACACTTCTCAAACTTCAATTAGAACACATGAAACCCCAACCGGGCATTTTCACTGCTTAATTATTTTATTTATTTTTTCAACCGGTCCATTTCACTGCTTAAAAAAAAAAAAATTCAACCGGTCCATTTCACTGGTTTTTTTTTTTTTTTTTTTTTTTTTTTTTTAAGCAGTGAAATGGACCGGTTGGTTTTTTTCTTTTCTAAGCAGTGAAATGGACCGGTTGGTTTTTTTTTTTTTAAGCAGTGAAATGGACCGGTTGGTTTTTTTTTTTTTTTTTTAAGCAGTGAAATGGACCGGTTGGTTTTTTTTTTTTTTTAAGCAGTGAAATGGACTGGTTGGTTTTTTTTTTTAAGCAGTGAAATGGACCGGTTGAAAAAATAAATAAAATAATTAAGCAGTGAAAATGCCCGGTTGGGGTTTCATGTGTTCTAATTGAAGTTTGAGAAGTGTTCCAAATTAAGTTCAAACTATGTTCTAATTTAATTGGTTGAATACTCCATTTTATTTTCGAGAAATGTACCACGAAGTTCAAAAAATGTTCGATTTGAGAGTGGAAGCACTGTATATGAATAAGCGCAATAAATTTACTTTTGAATTCACCGTAGATCAAGTATTCCTATTCGTTTTTTAGTCAATGATCGAATATTGACTATTACACTTTGAAAAAAAAAAAGACCTCTTTTAGGGTTAAGTGTCCCAAAAAAAAAGCTACCAGTTAGAGCTCGTTATATAGGGTTCCTCATTAGCTTAATAGTCTATATTGGACATTTTTTTCCCTACTAGGAGTAGGCGCCTTACTGACTTTAATGGCATTAAATTAAACAGTGAAGGCTAATCATCAGAAAATAATTAAAGAAAAAATTTTCTATCCTACTTTTGATCACTTATATAATATATGTGCACAATGCACGATATAGAATAAATTCTATTCCTATGATGCCTTGTCTTTATAGAGTAATTATAAAGACATAACCGCTATAAAGTTTTATTCTGGAAAACGACGCACTCCAAAAGTATCTGCAAAGTGTTATGAATCATGCATAAAATTTCATGTGGCTTTGATAGGTCACACTTTCTTACGACATCATTTTTAGCCAAAAGTATTGCAAAAACTAACGTCATACAAAATTATTTCGTTCCCATTTCCCATCCTAACCGAGATAAAGTAACGCTACATATATATATATATATATATATGAATATTCAACATAGTAAGGGTCTTATGTTGTGTTTATTTGTAGTAACAACAAACTTAATTTATCCAATAAGAAATGCGTACCTTTTTTTTTTATTCAAATGACTGAAGAATACTAGCGTATTATTTGTTACACAATGCATGAAAATGAAGCGTTCTTCTGATTTCGAAAACCCAAACCTTTATTTTTAGTCTTCTTTTCACTTTTTCCCGGGTAAAAGAAGAAAGAAATTATGGCCACTACCAACCATACCATTCCAATTATTCAACAGCCAGATGACTATGTCCGTGGTGTCTCCTTTGATACCATGACAGACCAAGATCAACCTGATTACTCTTTTACTTTAAGAGGAAAAAATCAAGGATACCAACGCACAAGACGTAGTCGAACCTTTATGGTCGCGACTGACTTAGCCAACTATAGTGATTATGCTTTGGATTGGGCCATTGAGGTTCGTTTTTTTTTAAAAAAAAATGAAACATATATTTTAATCGATATACTAATCAAAAAAAGGATTCAATAGAATCTTGTTGATCATGGAGATGAGATCATTGTACTTAGAGTTCTCACGGTAGATATGAGTGGTTAGTTTCTTGGGGGGGGGGGTTTAAGAAATATATATACACTTGCGAGTAAAGGATAAAACATACTGATACAATCATTTCTATTAGAAAATCGACCTAATTTACGAGCCATGTTGAGACATGAAGAACTTCAGTCAAAAGAAATTGCTTCTGTCGTTTTGAGTAAGATTATGGCTGCAGGTGGACCTGATTTGAAGGTAATTGTTTTTTTTTAAAAAAAAAAAAAAATATTGAACAGTATAATAATTCGTATAGCTTATATCAGATTAGTGCCGTGATTGAATTCGTGATAGGTAAAGTCCAAGAGACGATTCAAAACATGGTAAAGTAGTGACGCCAGATGTCCGCATTACTTGACAAAAACTGACGTAATGTACATACATTTATAGATTTCTGTATATCAACCTTCAATGCTTATTGTCGGTACCAGAGGACTTTCAGAATTAAAGGGTATGTTTATTAACAGTGTGTCTAAATATTGTTTACAACATTCCCCGGTCCCTGTGGTTGTTGTTCGACCCGAAAACAAGGTCAAGAAACAAAAGAAATCTAGCAAGAAATCAAAGCGTCTCAGTGGTATGTTTCGTATAAGTAGTCATTCGAGTATTTCTAGTATGAATTCAAAGGGATCTGAATCATCAGAGAGTAGTTCTGAGGATGATGAAGTTGCGGCTACTGAGAAAAAAGTTCAACGACTGTCTGTGTTTGATAAAATTTCTCGTCCAAGATCCACCTCTCCTGCTCGTCCTTCCAGTGCTACTACTTCATCTACTAAAAAATAAAACCCATCTTAATAAATTTACTTTCTTACTATAATGATATAAATATGGCAAATAAAATAAGGTATATACAAATACAGAGTTTTTTTTATTAATTATGTAATAGTAGATGAGGTAAAAAAATGAAGTGATCTCTTGTTACAAAAAGAAAGATAAATGGGGAGGGGGGTATTTTAGATACGTTCAACTTGACTGACTTGATATTTTTTGGGATTGTTAGAACTGCTATGGCTAGAGCCATCAGAATCCGTTTGGATATGAGTTTTGTAATCTGTTTGTTCATCCACACCAAGACCGTCCAATTGAGGATCATATTCCAAACTTTTACCAGGTCCGGTAAACCATTTGCGTGCACGAAAGTGATAATAAGCAACAGAGATACCCATGACACCACCGAAAACAACAATAGCGTAATTCATATTTTGAGGAGTAACAGGGTATTCAGTAGGACAAACAAAGAGGACAGAGGTTAATAAAATCCAAATCAAACTGATAATATTGATAATATCAGAGAAAGGACCTAAATGAAAAGGGCCATGCTTAAAAACCTTTCTAGCCACAGTCAATTTGAGAGCGATTGGGATAAAATAAGCCATAGAAGAAGCAATGGTATTGACAGAAACAATAGCATTAAAAGCAGTTTCGTTAATGATATATAATAAGCCAACAATGATAGCAAAGATAATATTGGCCCAAACAGCCCAAACAGGAGTCATGGTCTTTTGATTGATAGTAGCGAGTTGCTTTGAGAAAGGTGTAGCACCATCTCTAGCAAAAGCGTAAACCATTCTAGAGCTACCTAAAGTTAATGCAGAACCAGAAAAGAACATGGCACCCATCACAATTGTAGTGAATACAACAGTCCATTTGTATCCGACACCATCCAAGAAAATTTGAGTCATGACAGGACTAATTGAAGTATTGACGATTTGTGTTTGAAAATCTTGAACACAAAAGTTAATAGAGATCAAGAATAAAAGACCAAACAAAGAAGCAGCACCAATAGCATAAAGAATACCACGGGGAGCACTACGAGCTGCATCACGCGTTTCATCTGACATATGTGCAGCACTATCAAATCCAGAAAGGGTATACTGACATTGTAAGAGACCGATCAAGAAGCCGTAACCTTGTGAGCTGAATCCAGTTTCATTTTCAAAATTGGTAAATACCCATTTAGCACTTGCTTTGTTGGGAGTCAAGACAAGGGCAACAATGACAATTAGAATAGTACCGACAAGATGCCAATAAAGAGAAGTTTGGTTAAAGAAACCATTATATTTGACACTGACAGAATTGATGATACCATGAACTACGGCAATAACGACAAAAATACCGTATTGCCAGTAAATAGAAGGATTATTATTTTCATCACTGATATTAATAATGGAAGCAATGAATTGAGAAAGACCAAGATCAGCAGATGTAATGGCAACTATAAAAAAAAAAGGGGGGGAGGGGAGAAGAAAAAGTAATTAATTGGGATGCTTCAAAATGATGTAAAACGAGTATTGTGCGTGAGAAACGTACCAGTCTAAATTTTGTAAATATGTTAGATAAGGTTGAAGATTTATTGTCATGCATTGTGTGTATAAACTTACCAAACCAAGCCAGTTACACCAACCAGTCAACCAACACATAATTGGTACCCATTCAGGAGGGGCAAGTTTAGATACCCAAATATAGAGTCCACCAGTAATAGGATAAGCTGAACAAATCTCAGCTAAAGAAAGACCCACACCAAATGTGAATACAGATACGAGGATCCAGCCCCATACGACAGCAATTGATCCACCAGCTTGCATAGCATCACCCCATAACTAAAAAGAATAAAAATCATGTTCATTTTTTTATTTTATTTTGATAATATATACTGATTATTAAAAACTTACGGGAGTAAGACCTGAAAGAATCGAACAACAACCGAATGCAATAGCAAAGTTAGAAACTGTAGACATGGTTTTATCCATTTCCTAATTAGTAAAAAAAAAAAAAAAAAAAAAAAAAACTTTAGAATTTTGCAAATCAAACTCGACTGATCGTCATTTTACTTGTTTGTAACCCATTGAATGCATGAGTTCTTCTTCCGTTTGGAATTGAGGTTCGTTTACACCAGTTTCATTGATTTCATTTTTGTTTAGGTTTGAGGCCATACCAACCATATAATTATTTGTTTTGTGAATGAAGAAATTTTCGTAATATATAAACTGAGGTTGTTTCTTTTATAAAGAAACAAAAAGGTTGATTAAAAAAAAAAGAGAAGTTGAACAAAAAAAAAAAAAAAGGAAATCTATATTTCAATCAAATGTGTCTTTTTGTGTGTGTTTTCAAGTGATTAAGAAATTGATTCTTATGTAAACAGTTTAGTTGGGTTCAAAAGAGAATATCAAAGTTGAAAAAAAAAGCGAATTTTATAAAAAAAAAAACTTCCTCCTTTTATACAATTACTGAAATGAGAGGAGTTTAGGTAAAGTATGTCGCTACTTTAATGTAGTTCTTTTTTTTTTTTTTTAGACCTCAAAATCATTCATTTGTTCATCATCTTCAAAGTACTCCGATTTTAAAGATTTGCCTTTTTGTGTGAGTTTGCGTAAAGAAATATAATTTTAAAACGACGAAGACGTTTTGTGACTAAAAAAGGTAAAGAATGCTATTGTATTCAAAGCAATAGGATAGTTCTATTAAGGGTTCCTGAAAGTTATCTTATCATGGTATAACATATTCGTGTCCTATAGTATCTGTCCGCTGACAAATATGTTGTGATACTAACCTATGTTAAGGCAACCTAATCGTAATTTAGGTCATTTGACCATAAGACATGCTATTAAATCTTGTTTTTCCTGCAAGCAAAACATTAATTTAGGACCTTTTTTCTTCTTCACTCTTAACTCAAGTTAATACCCAATCACACCCATTATCTCTCACGCATCTTCCAAATGTGGCTCGTATATGACTAATAAGCACACACTTTTTTCCCCCTTTATTTGGTGTTATTTTCCCATTATTGACATTTGATAGAGAATTAAGTATGGATCGGTCTCTATAAATTTATAAAGGTACAGTAACGCAAATAAATCATTGAGCTATACCTTATTTTTAAAGTATATACTATATATTGATGAGTAAAACTAAGCATATTAAAAGAAGATACACGCCTTCTACTCAAAACATTATTGATTCTTACTCTATTTCTTCTCAAAAATCTAAAAGAATAACAGAGTTGCGAGATTTTCAGTAGTTAATTTCGAACTTGGTTCTATTTTGAACACCATAAAAAAACTTGATACAGAATTCATTTACAGTAACTTGTATATTGTTATTCAGAGCCCTTTCAATGTTAAGAATAATGAAGCACAATAACACAATATAGCATTAAAAAAAACATATAAACATTATTTCTGAATTCGTGGGAATCAACTGTACTGAACTCATGCTACATCATTACAAGTATAAAATTCCCATGCGGAAAAAGAAAAAAAATGGGGGGAGTGGCTAGTCGTTTTATTTCAATCATCAAACCCAAGTGTATTCTTATTGATTTTAATTCAACAGAAACACCATTCTTTAAAATAAATTGATTGGGGTTTAATTTTAACAAAATACAAATGAAAGTTTAAAGGGCCTTTTTTTTTTTCGTCAATCTGTTGTGAGGAACACAAAACGAGAGAAGTCGGAAAGATTTTTATGCTGCAGTAAACTGTGTAATCACAGATCGACTGGTGGTATATTATTCCTTTGTAACTATATTGCACAAGATTTTTTTTTTTTCGTCATGGAAGTATACTAGTGATTTTTTATAACAATATAGTTTACGTCTAGTTATTAATCATTCTTTCTCTCTCAAATTTACGACAAAATAATTAATAAAACCTACTCTTCTAAACTATTAGTATGATGATACCCTGCTTTGTTTATAAGACTATCTATGTATAATACTATATATGTACGAAGTTCAAAATCTTATCTACATAGTACAATATGAAGATAAAAAGGTAAACCAATGTCACACTAAAAACAAATCTAGTTGTCTCATCATACATATTGAAAAAAAGAAAAGTATGTAAGCAAAACAGAAATTTAGACCTTTTGTTTTACTCTCGGCCTTGAATTTTGAGGTCTCTGTCAAGGAAGAAAACCTATTAGGTTTCTGTGTTATCATGAGTATATCTCAATATGAAATGTGTTTTTCCCAATTACTTTTTTAAAGATTAATATATACCAAGATCTTGAGTCGAATGTATTTTAACATGTTAGAACTTTAATTTACACAGTAGTTTTAAGCGGTACTATTGTAGTAATTATTTACATAATAATAACCTTAAATTATTTCAGTATCGTATACATATGAATTATAATAATGCAAGATTTAGGTTGTTTAAACAAAAAAGAATAAAGTTATGAAAACAAATAAGATCATTCAAATTCTGTTCAAATAACACATTCCATCTACCTAGATAAGCAGAAGGAGTTTATCCTTTCTCTGAATTAAATGATTAGGAGTTCTAGTGAAATTTGGTTTTTTTGTATGCGTGCGACATTTATAAAAAAAAAAAAAAAACGAGATAACTTAAAATACTTTAGTGTGACATTGATTTGGGGGAAAAAATACAATGGTTGGGTAATTATGGTCCACAAAAAAAAAAGAGAAGACATGTTTTAACCTCATTGAAATGAAGAGTTAACTATAAAGACCTTATTTCATTAGTTTAACGAAAAAGGCAAAACCTGTCAAATATATGACAGACATACATATTTGTTTTCTCACGATTAAAATGCTGCACGAAATGCCTAATTGTGTTTGTATGTATTTCTTTGATAGTTAGATATAAATCAAACTTTTTTTTTTTTTTACTGATAAGAGGTAGTTACGAAATAATTTTTAGATAATCGGAATATAGATTAGATGAACCCAATAAAACCATTTGTGCAATCTGAAATCATCCCTTTGTGTTATACTCAGGGTACGAAAAAGAAAAGTTACCTTAATGGTACTTAATTTTCTCAATCCATTCATTTTTTTTGGTGAAAATCATTTCGCGCCATTACTTTCTCATTAATCATTTGGGGTCTTATAAAAAAGCATAAATTCTCATTTACAATAAAAGGACCCTGTTTTTTTTGTACCGGCAGTTGATGAATATGACGAATATTTTCAGGTCCAATTAAACTTAAACACTAGTCATGGTGACACCTTTTAAAATTTATTTATTAAAACGAATCAGAGACGCATACATACAATGCCCACGGAGCCAATTTGCTGTTTTATAGTGGATCTGACTACTCTACATTTTTTTACGGCTAATCAAATATGTAAATAACATTTGATTTTTGGATATTCAAACAGAACGGTTTCTGTTTAAAGTTGTTGATTGTTCTGGGGTTGTAGGTGAAAAGAGATTTATTACCTTTTCACTTAAAAATAAAGTTCCTTTACCCAAATCTGCTGTATAAAGACTTTAAATACAGCCAGGTCCATTCAGATAATTGATATTTGCGGCTGGTTGAAAGGCCACCTTCAGCTTCTTCAGTCACACGAAATTTAATTGTCGGGTATTTAGATGTAAATCCATCCAATGTTTCAGGAAATGAATCTGCAGACTTCTCCATGTGTATATCAACCACACCATCTCGTGAATACGACTCCAACGGCAATATCAAAATGAAACACCCTTTAATCGCAACAATAGGCCCACCGAAAAGAGATCGAGCACTATCTTCAGTTGATATGTTGAGCTTCTGCTCTATTATCCCATCCATAGGAAGAAACAGACCAAAAACTTCGATGAGTTTAGGGAACTTACTTCGCGCTACTGTTGTTTTAAGATCAACATCACTATATTAGCTACTTCCTGCATGAAATAAAAAGTTGTCTTTGAGGTTACTTGTGTTTTCAATAATTGATAAGGCGGCAGTGTCACCAATAAAGAAACTTCCATTTGGTTATTGGTCTTAGTTTACTTTAACTGGCTATAGCTGTAAGCCTTCGATTATCTTGGAGGAATGCTGTTTAAAGTCGTTGTCTCGGCTAGCAAAAACCTCTTTACATCCTTCTTGGAAATGAAAGTCCTGTTTAAACGTTTATATTCTCTTTTGCCGTGTTCAATGATAGTTGAAGAATGCTTTCATTTAAAATGTTGCTTTAAGGGATTGAGACCGCTGACGTTCATATCACAAAGAGTGGCACCACAATCGATACCATAAAAAAAGGGAGATAGATAGATACGCCATTTTGGCGCGCCATTTTTTTTTTAGGATGTAAGAGCATCATATTTGTGCACCATTTTTTTTTAAAAACGAGCTAATCTACCCACTTCGCTCGCTGACGGCCACCTCACCACTAACGGATTTGAACGAAATACCCTTTCTATTAAAGACATACAATCTGTACATACAAAAAAGTGCATTTGCTATTGAGATCTATTAGAAAATAAATCACTTAACATTCTTAGAGTATTGAAATGACTTACCATTGATAACGACATGTTTTATGCAGGTTTCAAAATTATTCAGTTCTTGAAACGATCTCTTATCAGGATAATGTACGTAATCAAAGAAGAGATTAAGACGGCGGAGATAAGTAAGATTCATTTTGAAATATATATATATAAAGAAAGTGAAAGAAAAAGGGAGAATATTAAAAAAAAAAACTGTTTATGTGGCGTGTGAAAAAAAAACTGAGTATGTGGCGTGCGAAAAAAAACCTGTCCGTATGTTGTGTGAGTCATTAACGGAAACCCAGATATTATAAAACGAGGAAGCTAATGCCTTTACAAATGGTGCACATGAAAAAAAAATTATTTTATACTTCAGTTTTTCTTAATGATAATTAATAATAATAATAGACATTTTATTTATACATGTAATTAATTAAGATAATTTGGCTTAAACACATTTTCTATGATGGGATTTCTTTTTATTACGCGGCGACCTTTTCAGTTTCTTTTTCTTCTGTTAATACATCACTCCATACTTTTTCAGCATCTTCCTTTTTTACATCAGGGAAAACGACATCATAAACATCTTTGTAAGTATCACAAGGTACACCAGTCAAACCTTCCTTAATATATTCAGGTAATTCATCCCAGTCAGCTTGATTATCCTTAGGGAATAAGATGGTATCAACCTTGGAGCGCTTAGCGGCAATTGTCTTTTCTTTCAAACCACCAATCTTCAAGACTTTACCAGTAACGGTTAACTCACCTGTCATAGCAATGTTGGAGCTAACGGGTTTATTAAGAGCTAATGAAAGTAATGCAGTAGTCATTGTAACACCAGCGGAAGGTCCTAAGAAGAAGAAAAAATAGCTTATCAGATTATCTTTCTCATTTAAATTCAATTAATTAGTACTATACCATCTTTGGGAACAGCACCGGCAGGACAATGTAAATGAACCTTGGCCTTATCAAAGAATTTGTTTTTAGGGAAATGAGTAGCTATTAATGACTTTGCAAATGTGTAAGCGATGCTAGTGGATTCCTTCATAACATCACCAAGTTGACCAGTTTTTGAAAGATGAGGGGTAGATTTAGGTCCAAGTGATGATTCAAGGACAGATTCAATATAGAGAGAAGTACCACCTAAAAAAAGAAAAGAAAAAAAGATATATTAGTTATCAAGTTGATGTATATAGTATATTGTTATTGTAGTTTACCCATGCTAGTCCAAGCCAAACCCATTACAACACCAGGAGGAGTTTTTTCATAAAGTCTTTCGGTTTGATATACTTGAGGACCAACATAATCCTTCAAATTTTCACTATCAATTTTAATAGAAACATTACTATCAACAATCATGGGTTTAGCAACTTCAGTTTCCGATTTAATTTCTTGACTTTCAGGATTATTGTCTTTATCAGTCACTTCTGATTTAACTTCTTCAGTAACATCCTTCTCATCCTTAGTCACTTCTTGAACCACTTTAAGAGCAGCCTTTCTAAATACTTTATCAATGTGCTTCTTCAAATTACGTACACCACTCTCACGACAATAACTCTTAATCAAGGAATCGATAGCTTCAGGTGTCAAGTTGACATTTACATTTTCAAGACCAGCAGCCTTCTTTGCAACAGGAGCTAAATACTTTTCAGCAATAGCAGCTTTTTCTTCAGCAATATAACCAGAGAGTTGAATGACTTCCATACGATCCAAGAGGGGACCAGGAATAGTATCGAGTACATTTGCAGTACAGACAAATAAAACCTTGGATAAATCAACAGGAACATCCATATAATGATCCAGGAAACTACTGTTTTGTTCAGGATCTAATAACTCTAAAAGAGCAGAAGAAGGATCACCTTGATGACCTCTACCAAGCTTATCGATTTCATCGATTAAAATTAAAGGATTTTCGGTTTGAACTTTTTTCAAGGCTTGAATGACTTTACCGGGCATAGCACCAACATACGTACGGCGATGACCCTTAATTTCAGCAACGTCAGTTAAACCACCTACAGAGAAACGGAAAAACTCGCGATCTAATGCACGGGCAATACTTTTACCAATAGAGGTTTTGCCTACACCAGGAGGACCAGAAAGACAAAGAATTTTACCTTCAACAGTACCTCTTAATTTTCCTACAGCGACAAATTCTAAAATTCTATCCTTTACGTCTTTGAGTCCATAATGATCTTCATCCAAAACGGTTTTAGCATGAGGAAGACTATAGTTTTCGCGAGAGCGTCTACCCCAAGGAACTTGGGTAATCCAATCAAGGTAATTACGTGTGACATTAAATTCAGAAGCAGCAGGTTCAAGATGTGCAAGTTTATTAATTTCCTATAAGGAAAAAAAAAAAAAAAAAAAGTTAAAATGCTGTGAGCAAAGTTAACTTTACTCGCTTATTTTTTTTTTCTTTTTAATTTACCTCATCAAACACCTTTTTAACAGTAGCAGGCATAGCAAGTTTAGCAGCCTTTTCCTTGAATCCTTCAACAAGTTTATCTTTTCCATCACTTTCTAATCCAAGCTCTTTTTTGATCCCCTTTAATTGTTCCATTAAATAATATTCACGTTGACGTTTAGCGATTTTGCTTTCAACATCCTTTGAAATTTTATGTTGTAATTGAGCATTCATTAATTCTTTCTTGAGTACAACAAGTGATTTCTGAAGTCTTTCTTCTACTGGTAAAGTCTCTAATACATCTTGAAGTTCGGATGCTTCACCTGCAGAAACTGCAGCAGCAAAATCTGCAAGCTTGGAAGGCTCATCAAATACATTACCGGCTGATTGTGACATGCTGAAACTTGCAATTTGGTCTCTGAAAAGTGGGTTTAAAGATGCAATCTCCTTAAAAACTGAAACAATTTCTGAAGTTACTGCTCTAATATATGGACTCTTTTTAGAAAATTCGGGTTCTACAAAATTATCAACATTCACAAGTGAGACAGCATAATCATCTGCTAAAATTGAAGTTGCATATTGAGGATCTCCTTTAGCCTCAGCTGCTTTATCTGATAAAAATTCATCTGATAAGAGAGAAAAAAAAAAAGTTAGCATAAAGTTTTCTGTCTTTTAATGATGTATTCATACCAGATTTTTGAACTGTAGCCTTTTCAGGTTGGAACTCGGATTCTGCAGTCTTTTCAACATTCTCAATTGCTTTCTCGGTTCCTTTTTCAGCAACAGCACCTTTAGACGCGTCTTCTTTTGAAGCAACTTCTTCAACAGCAGCCATATTATGTTTGTCTTTAATGGGTAACAATTCATTAATTTTGATACGTCTATGAGGATACAAAACAGCGGTTAATCCAGTTTCTTCCTTTCCAGACGAGGCAGGGAAGACACTAGTAATTTGAGCAAAAACACCCACTTGATGAACTTGATCAATATTTGTGATTGTATCCACATCCAAAGTTTCATCCTTTAATAAAAATGCACCGACATAAGGTTGACCACGTTTCATTAATTCTTTGATGGCAGCAGTGACGGTGGGTTCTTTAATGACGACCGCCTTGTAAAAACCAGGAAATAAAGGTCTTCCTGCAATAGGAAGTGCCAAAACTTGTGGATATACGTCAGGAACAGTAGGTTTTTGAACCTGGTTTTCCACTACGTCCCAAGAATGATTTTTATTTGATCCAGCACCATCCCCGTTGTTACCTTTGTTGCCATTGCCTCCATTCTCTCCTCCTCCTGCAGTTCCTCCTGCTCCTCCTCCAGTTGCGGGTGGTTGATCGGAAGGGTTATCTTTAGGATCACGTTCCTTCATTTCTACTGTACTATAGGATGAAGCTGCACGACGCAAAGCAGCAGCGTTACGAATAGGTTGCAATCCAATATAAACTGATTTATTCTTTACGGTACGGGCAATACCCTCTCCACCCCAAATCGACACGTTGGCTTGACTACGACTTGTAGAAAAAGTACGTAAACTTAAAGGTTTCGTATTAGGTGTCTGTAATTGTGACCATATTGCCTGATTCACTTTTGAGCGTGGAATAGTTTTGGACACATGAATCAAAAATGAATGACTCATTTTATGATAAGGAAATTAATAAAAAAGAAGACGACAGAAAGAAATTCTTCCACCACCAAAAAACTGCGTAATTTGTGTGGGCTCAACTGCGTTTTAATATGGATTTTAATTCGCCTGTGTGAATCTCACCCTGGTTCGAAGTAAGCCCAATTACTAATCCATTTGATTCGTAATTATTTCCTTTTTGCATGATTGTACGGAGATATCTTATAATTCCATCATATCTCTTCTAGATGATTTCAAAAAAAAAAGGCACTCATTTATAATACGTATATTTTATATCTGTCATTAATCATATCATATTATGGGTCTGTAGTATTATGCGCCTTTCTTTTTGAATTCTGAAACCTGGGAACTTTTGGGCACATTATTCCCTTTTTAAAGAAAATTATTAATGTGTCCAATTTCTTTTTTTCTCTGGTAACGGTGTGAGTGGCAATAATCGTAGTTATTGATTACATACGGAAGCAACGCAAACAGTTACTTATATCCAGATCACTATTTCGAGTGCTCGAAATTTGGCATATTCCAGATGTATAGACCTTTCATTTTATTCAATCAACTAATTTAAGTATAATTATATTGATATAAAATTATTTAGTATGACATATATATTCACAGTATTTCATACCTGTTTCATGAAGTCCTCTACAGTCCCCTTCGAAAAATGTATGCGTACATACGCAATACATAACATGCTGTATCAAGTATTTCTAAACTTTAACTAATGCCTGATTACACTTATTATATTGTGGAATAGTTTACATACGTGGCTTGAGTAATGAAGATTTGAGTGTTGAGGACATCCCTTATCAACTTTTTTTAATAACAAAAATGGCGTCAACTTTGAAAGTTCAGATAATTGATGAGATGCTTTCCCTTCTGATATACGCTTCCCCTCTGACAGTCCGAAGCCCACGGTTATCATTTTATATATTTGATTATGAAATTACACCCGTAACTACCAAAGATTGAATAGCCAATAATTACAGAAAAAAAAAAGTGACTTAAATCGTCTTTATTATTAAAAATCTATGTGTATGTCTATATGATATCGAGGATGATGAGTGTGCGTGTGAATGGGGTGGTTGTGTGTGTTTTAAAGTTCATAAACGAAGATACCGTCTTGTTCATCAGACGTTTTTAACTTTAATTCAGGTAACTCGTTCAAATTAAAAACTAAGCTTACGATACGAGCGCCTTTTCTATAGTGGTGTAATAAAAAGTCTGCAAACTTATCGGTATGATCAGGTAACAAAAAGAGTACGATGACGGACCATTGAACGTCGTGTACGATCTTTGGTAAATTCAACAAGTCACCTTCAATAAACTCAACTCGTGGATCCTGACCTAAAACTTGATTTGCAAGTACTTTTGAGGTTTGAACAAGATCTGCATCGGATTCAATGCCAACTGCTCTAGCAGCATTGAATTCAGAGACTGCAGCTGTAACAAAACGTCCATCGCCAGAACCCAAATCAACTACTGTATCTTGACTATTCACTTGTGCCATCCTTAATGCTTTTAATACTCGTAATGCTGAAGTAGGACAAAAAGGCGCTAAGGTGGTATCGATACCTTCAAGATAGGCTGGAAAAGGGTCTTCTTCTCCATCGTCTTGAATTTGGGCATCGGCTTCTTGATATACCTTCAAAAACAATTTGTTATCTTCGTTTGACATCATTGCCACACTATAGAAAAAAGTTTTTTTTTTTTTTTTTTATCTTATCTTTTTAAATTAAGTGTGACTCGAAAAGTTTTTTGCATTTGATTTGTGGAACTATCAAAGTAAAGTATGTTATCACCATAAAGATATAGATTTGAATTTAAAGAATGATATGTGCGCAGCTTATCTTAAAGGTGATTATTCAAACTAATGCAAAAAAAAAAGTGATGTGGTGCGAAACATAATGAGTTTATACCAATATCTACTTTTTAACCAAACGGAAGATTACAAAATAAAACAGAATAATCAATGGCTTCGTCTGATATCATGCGAACAAATTTTTTTCTAGTTTTAAATAAAGACATAGAGTTCTCAAGTCTCTTCTTTAACTACCCTTTTATTCTACTTTATATTGTTTTGTTTGTTTGTATGTGGTTCCGAAAGCCTTCTTTTCTCTCTCTCTCTCCTGACTTTTGATATATGCATATATAAAGTTTCCTGGGATCTGTTTGATATATAAATTAATTTGAGCTTGCTTGGCTGTAATATGTAAATTATTGAATCCTAATATATTATGTAGGTACGTTTTTTAAGAAAATATATCTGGTTATTTAGATTTAAAAAAATTTAACATTATGAAATGATTATGAAAGATCTGATAAATTTATGTTGATCAGGATATAATTAAATCCAGAGTTGCATGTGGTAAAACATAGACATACTATCAGCTATCAGAAATATTTCGCTAAAGGAAATATTTACTAGATACTGGTTTTTTATGACAAGTTCACTGCAATGTTAATGCTGCCATTAAAGACTTTTTAAATCCAGATCTGCTTGTTTTTTTTTCTCCTTTTTATGTAGTATAACGCGATGAAAGTATGATGTTAAAAGAGAGTATTTGATACATTTGTTTTGATGTTTGTTGTAACTATATCAAATACTAAGCAATACGGATTCATCACCCCCCCCCCCTTGATTTCAGTTTATATTTAAAGAAAAATAAACATTATCTCTCTCTTTTACTGCTGCTGCTGCTGCTTATGCAAAATTGCTCGTGATTTTTGAATAATTTTTTTTTTTTTACTGTTTCAATTGATAAATAAAGACGATTTTTATCCTGACATAATTTTTATTGGCTACATTTGTTACATGACAAAATTCACATGCTAAATAAACCAAGCCGTGAATAATCATCCTAAACTTGTTATTTTCTCTCTCTCTTTTTATTTTTTTATTTGTTGCCAATTGTGGGGGAAAAAAAAAAGAAAATGGCAAAACCTATTAATGAAAGGGCTAGTACTATGCCGATGAACGAAGCTTTTAAACTAAACAGCGATCAACGTTCCATGAGTTTCTCGTCACCCAATACGATACAAACTTTGGACCAAATTCCTATACCTTTATTAAAACTTATGGTTGTGTTGGGACCTACATTACGTTATACTTCACGAGTTGTGGAGATCATCATGTGGCGAACGGATCAGCCACGCCAATCTGTATTGATGGTATTATTGTGGGTCATGACATGTTTATGGACTTGGCAATTACTTGCGTTTGGGTTACCACTTTTGTTATTATATAAATTAGGCAGAGATTGGTTGTCAGTCAAGACTAGTAAAGCTCGAAGAGAATCTATGGAACGAACACGACAAGCACAAAGACAAGTACGCGAAGAGAAATTGAAAAGAGATAAATATCATGATGAAGAAGATGATGAAGTCACACGGTTACAACAACAAAAGGAAGAAGAAGATGAACTAATCTCAAGAAAGATTCGACCAGAGGGACAAGTATCGCTGGACGATACCTTACAGGATTTAGCTATTGTGAATGGGTTTATTGATCATGTCGTATTGAATTTGAAGAGACTTTGGATTCATTTAGATGGTTCAAGATCGGATACGGTTATTTCTGTTTTAAGTATCATGGTTTATACTTGGCCTATTTGGATCTTATTGAATTGGATATTACAACCTCATTTGATATTGGCTATTTTAGGTGCATTGTTATTGATTAGTCCATCACCTTGGTTTGCTATTATTACAATGGCATTAAGAAAGAACTTGATTTTAAAACATTTGATTGCAGCTACTTGGGCTTATGGTGTCGCGTTTGTTACTACTACATTGAGTTATTTTTCAAGTGATAAGATCAAGAAATCTTTTGCGATTCGACCTTGGATTTCATCCGTATTATCAAGAGCTAAAAGTGAAAAAGAAAAGGCATTAAATATGTTGGAAATATCATCGAGTGAAGATGAATCAATGGGTAAACGTAGTGAGATGATATTCCAATTTGAAGTATATGAAAATCAACGTTGGTGGCTCGGTGTAAATTGGACAACAAACATGATGCCTAGTGAACGTGGTCCTTGGACAGATAATCAATTGAAACCCATACCATCTAAAGAACACTTCAAATTACCCGAACCATCTATCAAGACAATTACTTTTACTAACTCAAATAATCAACATGTTAAACGAACAACAAACAAAGTCTGGAGTTGGGCTGATGGTGATTGGTGGGTTGATATGACAGGTGAATTACAAGGAAAAATTGATCATAATGGTTGGGAGTATGGTAATAATGCTTGGAAACAAATGAGTGGGTTACCTGGTATGCAAACATTTACAAGAAGAAGAAGATGGTGTCGTAGAGCGCGTTTAGTTGAACGTGAAATTGAACAAATTGAAAACAAGAAAGATGCTTAAAAAAAGACGCCACGGAAAATACATAAAAAAATAAATAAATAAAATAGCTAGCCCCGTTTTTTTTTTTTCTGTCTCTTTAACATATATAATTTCCCTATTATTTGATAAAATGAATATTGTAAAGAAACATATTGGAAAATGTTTACATGTACCAGAAATGGTAGATAAAGTGAGAGAAATGGGTGTAGAACAAATATCTCATGTAGAGAAGCAATTTCCTTTTTTGGATCAACGATTGCCTGAGCAAAAAGTTACAGATCGTGAGAAGACGAATCAATTGAAATGGATTGAATCTGTTGCAACTGGTTTAGATAACTTGATTCCTTGGTCTCCAATTCCTATTGGAATAGGATCTTTACTGGTAAATAAATAAATAACTAACGAAAAAATGACAAATGAATGATATAATCAATACGCTAAAAAAAAAAAAAAAAAAAAAAAAAAACTTTTTTTTTTCGCAGGGATTTATTCCATTTATTGGTGGAGCAATGGGATCAATTTTATCATTTTATCAAAGTAAAGTATATACATAATATATATATATATAAAGAGAGTACGTATAATAATTAATCACGATTGTTTATACAAACAGTTTATTTATCAACAAAGTTTGGTATTCCACTTTGGTTATTATTGCGAATGTTCTTTAATGTTTTAATTGCAATTCTGCTTGGATTAATTCCTGTATTGGGCGGATTTTTTCATATGTTTTACAAGTCTAATTTGTATAATTTCCAAGAATTAAACAAATGGGAGAAAGAACGCAAGAAAGAGGAATAGTTTTTTATTTAAATAAAAAAATGAAGTGTTATATGTATTTAAAAAAAAAAGGGGGAGGGGCACAGAGAGTGAAAAAAAAAAGAGGGGGATATATTGTTATTGTTGTTGTTTGTTGGATTGCGCTGTTTTTTTTTTAAATTCTCAAGAGATCGTCCAATTCGTCTTCATCAGAAACCAATTCAGATAAAATGTTCATTAGAATAGAAAGGTCACCTCCAGAACGTAACCAAACTAACTGACGAAGTTTTTCTAAACGTAACTGAGCAGACTTTTCTTTATAATTTTTATCAGCAATAGACATGAGTATTTCTTCTCTTGCTTCACATATCAGACGTTGTAAATGAATCGGTAAAGCATAAATATCATCATTAAAACTAGGCGATGATAAATAAGCTACCATATCAGGTGCAGTCATTAAATTTAATAGATAATTATAACGGTATGGTTCTTGTTCGTAAGAGGGAATACTACATGTTTCAAATACTGGTGAACAACTCATAGAGTCTTCTCCAAATGTATAGTGTTCTTCATCGTGATGACAATAACCGCAGGATGAGTTATATGGGTGGTTTTTAGGTTGATATTCCATCATGGTATGATTATTATATTGATTTAAGAAAAAAAAGAAAGGCACAAAAAAAAAAAAAAAAACTTTTTTTTTCATCGTGCTAATTTTTATACCCTTTCTTATGTGCAACAAACATTTGATTGGGTATTTCACCCGAATAGGTCCTGACAACCCCGCGTTTATTTAAAACCAAGTTCCTTTTTTATCCATTAAAAGATACTTTTTTGGCATAAATTTCAGATTTTTCTTTAAAATTTCATTGATTTGTTATATTTTTTCTTCGAAAAAAAAAAAAAAAACGGTTACTTCATGCAAAAAGGAAATCAAAAAAATAGCGTGTGAAGTAAAAATGTCACGCAGCTTTTTTTTTGTTGTTGTTGTTGTTGTGCATTAACATAAACAAAAAAAGTATATTTCTCTTGTGTCACAAATAACCTTCATCCGGGGGAAAAAGGGGGAGTGATACGTATAAAAGGTAACACGAAAGAAAAAAAAGAAAATGTTTATATACAATTGATTTATCTAAATTAATAACTTTCTGCCTCTTCAGAGTAAATGGGTTTTATTAATTTTCAAATAATGGTTTGAAACGGTCTTTATTAACTTTATTAGTTGGCGCTTTTGAATTTCATCATTTATTTACTTTAAGCCGTACATTCCTTGATTTGGTAGTAAGTCATCAGTATTCGCAATAAGTGACCTCATTTGATTTATATAAAGACGAAAGATTGGTTTTGTCAAGTTGACTATAATGCAAATAAGCTTTTTATGTAACTTGGTAGTTTTTTCTGGCTGCGCTTAACTCTTCTATTATTGACAGCTATGATTAGAATTGCTTAAAATTACATGAATTAACTTAAACGAGTAAAGTACAACTTGTGTTGATAATATATCTTTATAGTTAACTAGCTAGCAGCTGCCTTATAACCAGACAAAAACCGTTTAATCCAGGATTATCTTTTATCTAATTAAATATTAATGTTCCTCTTTAAACATAAATCTTTGAATGAAAAAGTTTAAAAAGTGTAACGTTTCTGTGTCACAAAATTCATCCGGGAAAAAACGAAAGAGTAGTGTAACACAAAAATGTTTTATTTATTACATTTATTAATCAAGGTCTTCACTTGATTTACCACCAGCACCTAATTGAAGTAAAGGATTGGATCCACCAGCAGCACCACCACCTCCAGAGAATAAATTAGCCATTAAATCAGCCATCATATTACCTTGCTTTCTAGGTTTTTGAATATTAAAGAATTGAAGTCCAATTTCCTGTACGAGATCAACAAAATTTGGTTCTGAACCATATAATCCTTCATATTTCGATTGAAGTTCTTTGAACAAATCAGATGCGTCTCTTTGAACTGTTAATAATAACAAATGAGTAAAGTTCATCCATGGATCTGCATAGATATGAAATGGTGTTGGTTCATCAGCTGATGCTTTACGCACTTTTGATTCTCCTGCCACAGGTTGCTTTCCTGCTGAAATAAAGTTTTTGTATGCCAATTGTCCAAATAAAATATCTTTTGTAGCCAAAAATCTAATTTATTCTTTTTAGTTTCCTTTTATATTCAAGAACAAAATATAATAATAAAACTTACTGGAGAACAATACGTGCAAGATAAATTCCTTTCCATTGAACATTCTCTTCTGTTGCCCATTCATAAGCTAATTTACCAATTAATTCTGCACTGTGTTGTGTTCCTAAAAGTAAATGATCTTCGGCCAAACTATATTTTTTTTCTATGAAGGATTGTTAATATACGATTTCTTTGCATTTTCTCTCTCTCTCTCTCTCTCTTACCATTATATAACATAGTACCAACATAGTCATGTAACTCAGGGTCCCCTTGAGGATACTCTCCGTTTGCCTTTGTCCATCTATATACCGAAAAAACATTCTTTAATAACCCTATTTTCCATCTATTTTACTTTGTGTATATATTACCTGAAAGCATTGCTAATGAATGTTTTACGTCCAACTTCAGAAGCAGGGAACAAACTAAGAATTTCAACAACGCGGTCTATATATTATACACCAAGGTTAATGCATCAGCATGCCGAAAAAAAAAGGATGATGGACACAAACCTAAAGAAACTTCATCTACGGATACAGAAGCAAGTTTATAAGTCTCCAACATATAGTTGGCTAAATCAGAACCAGAACCATTTTGGTTATGTTGTAATAATAAAATAGCTCCATCGTGAAGTAAGCGAATAGTATCTTGATACTTTTCTTGCTTATTAAGTCTTAAAAAAAAAAGTGTTGGTATTTTATAATGAGCGCGTCCTTTTTTTTTTTTTTTTTCTTTTATGAATTACCTTCTTGCTACAGTACGATACATTTGTTGAGCTTCATAATAGTTACCAGCTTTCACTGACTCTCTCAACTTTTGAAGTGTCTTTTCAGTTCCTTTACTCGAAGCCATTTTTTCGCTGTGATATTAAAACAAAAACGAAAAAAAAAAAGACTTTTTTTTTTTTGGTGAATTCTTGGGGCACCACAAAAAAAAAAGCGATTTGTGACGCAGGCTTTTGGCCTGACTGTGGTGCCTTTTGAGCTTTATGCATTAACCAAATGCTTCATAGAGAGCTAATATTGTGCTTATACTTTATCAGCCGTATCATTTCAGGTACAATTATAAATAAAAACTAATTAGTTTTTGCAATTTATAGACATAGTTATAATAAAAGAAAAAAAAAAAGTCCACTGTGTGTGGTTGAATAAAAAAAAAAGGTCTAAATGTTAAGGTAAATAATAATAAAAAAGTCTAGCTGTAAAAAATGGTGTAATCTTGTTGGGGGCAATCTTGAGGGAAACTTATTGGATGGTACATATAGACAAGACATTTTAAAAAAAAAAGAATGGTTTACACTTTTTTTTATTATTTTGTTTGTTTGTAAAAGAGTGATTTAGGCTCTCACTTTTAAAAAAAAGACGCTCATCTCTTTTTTGAAGCAAATGATTTTTTTACGAAAACACAAAGTAAGATATTACATAAGCTTTAAACGCTAAGTGTTTCATGTTTATTATATGAAAGACATCATAGAATAGTTTCTACTACGAAAGGGCTAACATATTCTTTTTTAAGATTAGTCTATGTTGTAGGAAAAAACAGGGATCTCAACAAACTTAAACTTAAACTAGCTATGTTTGTGTACTTCCTATAATAATCCTATAATTGACGTTGCTACATAACTCTAATCTGGACATATCTACAACAATTTGGTTAAAGAAAAAAAAAAAAAAAAAGGAAACAGAGTGCTACAAGAACAAGTAATAAAACAAATAGAGAAAATTTTTGTCATGGTCAATTTCTTAATTATCGGAAAAACATACTATAATTCGGAAACATAATTCATTATATTTCCACTCTCTCTTTCTTTCTTTCTTTTTCTTTCGATTTTTTTTTTTTCATCTTATACTTCTTTTTTTATACATATGCCTACTTTACTTACACGAACATTTGCTTTACTAAATAATACAAAACCTCCAACAGAAGGAGAAGGCATAGTACATAGCGTAATATCTATCCCATCCTCACCTAAATACAAACCAGAAATATCGATATGGAAAGCAGCAGAGCAAGGTGACTTGACTGCACTAGAATATTATGTTCAACATACGACTGTAGATCCCAATACTCTTTTGAATACCCGAGATCCAGACACCGATTGTACCTTACTTCATTTAGTCGTATCCAATAGTACACCCAATACATTACCCATTGTAAAATTATTATTAGAAAATGGAGCAGATGCAACAGCGCGTAACGTATATAACGTACAAGCTATCCATATGGCTTCCTTACATTGTCCTCAACCTTTAGAATTAATACGACTTTTATTGGATCACAAAGCTAGTCCCAACTCACGCGATGGGGATGGTTGGACACCACTTCATTATGCTGCTCGATTTTGTCAACCACCTGATAAAGTAGTAGAGTTATTGATATCCAAGGGTGCCGATATCAATTTAACTGATACAGGCCATAAATCACCTTTATTTGGTCTCTTAGCCAATGGAGACCTCTCAGATTGCCTTGACTGGCTTATTCATAGTATGAAAGCAGATGTCAGTATTCGTGGTGATTTCCTAGATCAAACCAGTCGACAGACAAGACCAGGTACAATTATTTTACAAGCTGCAAAATATGGACGCATCGATTGTCTATCTTTATTGATGGCAAGTACTGTTGCTATGAATCAATTACGTCGTGTCATTCAACGTGATGAACTTGATTTTGCTGGTCATTTAGTCAGGGAACATAAAAAGAAATTGATCAAGGCAGCTGGTACAGAATCACAAATCCAAAAGGTGGATTCAATCTTGTCTCTCTTACAAGAATTAGAGGATATGTTGGAAAGAGATCCTTTATCATTATTAAGTGTTCGAAAGATGGAGACTGAAACTAAGTTGCCTTTAGAATCTACAAGTAATAATAAAATTAAAAGAAGACATACTCTTATGACCATGTTGGATTCGATGCGTAAAAAGAGAGGCAGTCCTTATACAGAGCAATCAACAAATGCGATACAACAACAACCCAAAGATTCTACTACAGCCAAATTATTTAGAAGAATGAGTAGAATTGTTCGTAGAACGAAAAGTGAAAATAATGCATCAACAAGCAGTAACAAAGCAATCGCCCGTTAACTTTTACATCTTTAACAATCTTCTTTTTTTTTTTTAATAAATAATCATAGCGAAATACATTACATTTATTATTATTGACTTGATACAAGTTTTGAGCTAGCTAACATACAAGCTAATATTTTACCACTTGTAGAAGAATAGCCTAATTGCCATCGATCATCTTCATTATTTTTCCAGACTAAATTATCCAAGGCACTTTCTAAATCTTTTTCATCAGGTTGGTTGTTATAGATTTCTTCTGCAAGCGATTTAAAGTATTGGATTACTTTATTAGGTCGAACAAATTCACCCTCTTTTGCTTCCATTATGAGCGAAAGTAATTCTCTAAAGTCTGCAGTACCGTATCCACTACCAAGTGAATAAATACCTGTAAATTGTATTATCAAATTATTTGACACCGCTAAATCTTTTTTTTGTTAAAGAAAAAAAAAATACAAAAATTAGGATTAAATAATATACATTTCTATTTTTTTTTTTTTTTTTTCATCTTTTACCTTTTCTCCATCTTACTCTAAACCCATTATTGACGATTATATCATCCACTATTTCACTATATGTAATCTTTTTTGATCCATGTAAGTCATCCTCCACATAACATTCTTTACTTTTCAATCGAATCAAAAGCGGGCACAACTTATCCTGAAGATCCATCCGGGTCTGAACAGGTCTCTCAAAGTTTTTTTTACACACCAATTTCTTTTCCTTCATCAACCGATTCACAATACCGTCTAAACAAACCGATTTCAATTGAATAACACCTATTTGATACACCTGTTGTCGCTGGCGATCCAAGACAGATGGATTTCCTCGTGTGTACAATGAAAGTCCATGCTTCTCTAACCCAATTGGCTTTTCAACAACACGACTGATTTGGCCTGTGTGTCCGTAATCGTTCATTGCCAGATAATCGTCAACGCGAATACGATATGTTTCGGATAAGATCTCTTTACGTTGTGGGTAGTTTGATTTAATATCGTTGAAATCACAGTCGATCGTAAGCGATTGATTCAATGTGTTGCATAGCTGTTGAATACTGGGTGGTTTGGATGAAGCTGTTGTCTTTGAATTTTTGAATAGTGATGTAATATCGCGGCGAGGTTTCGTTGAGGGTGTTTGTAGAGTGGGACGAGGTTTTTGGGAAGAATTGGGTGGAAGTTGGACAAGTGGAGTTATTTCCTGTGCTGTAGTAGATAAGTCTCCAGTAGCTTGTACTACGGATGATGATCTCGGCGATACACTTGTCTGCACTGTCGATGGTGATGTTATATTGTTTAATAGTGGGGTTCTATCCTGAATCGTCTCACGTCCTGGTGATGCATGTGCTGGAACATAAGAACTCAGCGATTCAAAGGGTAAAGCAGACTGAAATTTTGAATGTTTTCTTATTTTCTCTGCTTCATGTTCCGTTGGTTTAATCGATCGCTTTTTAGGGATTACCGTGGCAGCAGTATCAGAAGGTAACAAATGTGTCGCTTTGTTTTGTACCTGGTGATGGGCGGAGGGAGGAGATGAAGACTGATTGATTGGAGTCCAGGATGATGATCTACTTGTTGATCCATGTGGTGTATCACTTGCGTTCTCAATTTGCCAATTTTCCATTGCCCTATCATCTGACTCTACCATTGAGAAATCCCAGTCGTTTTTAGAAGGTTCTTGAATATGCGAAGTAGTGGGTCTGTGTATTTTTCAGCGTTAGGAATGTTTGTGCCTCTTTCTCCCCCCTCCCAAAAAAAAAAAAAAAAAAAAAAAAAAAAAAAAACTTACGCCTTACTAAAAAATTGATCTACTTTGGTTGGATAAACAGTATCTAAAATCTTCTGAACCAAGTTGACAATACGATCCTTTTCATGAAATAAAATGGTAGTTTTATTAGGCTCAATATTCACTGTTAAAAAAAAAAAAGAGACATCAGAAGTTGCATGTATAATTTTAAAATTTTGAATTTACCATCGTATTTGTTTGGAGGTAACTGGATATCGATATAAATAAAAGGTGTCTTTTTAATTGTGGTTTCCGTTAACCCGATCGTTTCTCTGTACCTATTTCGGATCAGTGTTACCAAATCTTTTAACTCGGACTTGACATAATTTATAGGTCTCTGATTGACATAGAAAAAAATACGTTCAGGTCCCTTTAATGTAATAGAAGGGTCTAATGCAAAAGATTAATTTAGCATGATTATGTTTTGTGCTACACACACACACACACACACACAAACCTGAATTTGGCTTGGGTATGACAACATCTACAGTGACTGGCGCATCACTATTTGACTCATCAGTTTCAATAAATCTTTCCAACATATCATTAAAAGTAGCTCCAAATAAATGCAACATGGTCTTTTCAATGGATGGTGTCACGGGTTTGATCCAATTATTGTTTGAATCATTTTTATTATTGACACCAGCCGTATCCTTCGTTTGAGTTGAAGAAAATCTGACTTTTGGATGCGTTAATGCATATTTTATCAATAGTTCTTGTATTTTCTTCATGGTGTTCGTAGCATTTTTTTGTGCTAATTGTCGTCTCACCGGCAAATTATAGAATGGTTTGTAAATTGTAATGATTGTTCCTGAATTGGCCAACGTATTTGTTACTTTTTCACTATTGATATAATCTCGTTAATGTCTCGAAAAAAAAAATATTTGATTTTAACATTACTTTATCAATGATCCTTCTTTATCAATATCGTATTGTTTTGCAATTACGTCGTTCTTGGTCTTTGTGACAACTGTCATTTTATCAGAAATAGAGCAAATAGCATGCATTGCTTCTCCACGAAATCCATAACTCTCAACTTTCTCTAGGTCCTCAAATTCTTTGATTTTAGATGTATAGTGCTGTTTTGCTATATAAGTTCTATCTTCTTCTTCAATACCGTCACCATTATCTTTTATCTGTATTGTTTATTTTAATAAAATGTTCAGAGTTTTTATTTTTTATTTTATTTTTATTTTTACCTGTATTGATTCAAGTCCATTGTTGACAAAGGTAAAGTCTATTGAATTAGCATGAGCGTCAAGTGCGTTCCTAATAATAAAGTGTGTGTTTTAGCACTAGTGTATGTTTATATATTTTAAAGTTTATTACTCTAGTAACTCTTTCACAATGGCTTCCAAATCAACAATGACTTGTCCCGAATGTAAATTTCGTACAGTGAAGTTATCTAATACTTTAATAGTCATTGCAAAGAATAAAAAATAGAGAAAACTAGAAAGAAACTATCTGAGTTTTGATGTCAAAAATAAGTGATGTATCAAAAAAAAAAAAAAAAAAAAAAAAAATTGCAATTCATATATCAAGCATCAGGCCGGCCAAAAAATGAAGTAATTCGTGGTAAACAGTTGTAAACTAGGCGCATATATTTTTCATTGGCATATCTTTTTATTCATTTGTAAAACACGTAGAAAATGTATTGTTGGCCTGAAAGATACACGCCATTTTGTTTCTCAGTAGGAGAATCCAGTGTCCATAGCAGTGATAACTACCGTTTTTTATCGTGAAAAGCTTACTGTTTCTTGTAGTAAACAAATAGTTAGAAAGCAATCTATTTTTTGTAACTACATATTTACGAAGGCAACTGTGCCATTATATCTACAGCAAGTAGAGTATAGGAAACGAAGGGAGGGGGAGTCTTTATTGTCCTCTTTGTTTGGCGCCACGCTTTGATTTTTACAATTATTACAAGAAATGATATTGAGGAGATAGAAAAGAATATGCCTGTGCATGCTTTCAACAGTCTTTTCTTCGGGAACAAACCTTTTAAATAATACATACAACAATTGATCCTTAAGGGAATAGAATCGTACAATATAACCCTTTCACATAAACGCTAGATATCAATTTAAGTATTCAAATATGGATCAGTTCTTAAAAAGCTAAAGAATTGAAAGTAGTACAGAAAACATTTTGATCTTATTTATCCAATAAGAATTATCAGTACACAACACACACTCTCTCTTTTTTTTATCCACTTTCCTTGTTAATTATGATATGTTGCTTTGGAAGTAAAAACGCAGAGTGTGTTTTTTGTAATATAAAAGAAGCTGCAGGCTCCAGAATAGTGTCTGAGGTAATGACAACTCGATGAATATGAAAAAAAAAAATTGACAAAAAGCCAATAGACCGAAAACTTGATTGCGTTTCAAGACAGATCACCTTCAGCTCAATTACATTTATTAGTGATACCTAAAAGCCATATTAGAACAGTTAAAGATCTTGATGGAGGTGATGTTCCGTTATGTATGTCAGATTCTGTTTTTTTTTATTTTTATATTTTTTTTTAACTAGATAGAAAATAGTACACGAAATGATCAATTTAGGCAAGACTTTATTAAAGGAACAAGGATTTAATCCAGATGACGATTCTCAAATACGGTATATATATATATATTTTTTTTTTTCTTCAGTTATTATTTCAAGCACAACATAGTAATGTATTTAAAAAAAAATAGACTTGGATTTCACATACCACCTTTTAATTCGATCAATCATATTCATTTACATGTAATTGGATTACCTTTCAAAAGCAAACTTAGAGGCTTAAAGTATGAAAGTGGATACCTTTGGTACATGCACGCGAAAACAATTTTGAGCCGTCTTACGGATGGCATGAGTCCTGTTTAAAAATATATATATATATATATATACATGTGCTATGATATCATGAAAATCACAGATGCATGGTTAGTCCCTTAATTTTTTTTTTTTTAATCAAGGGCTAAACTTATTCTGGGCTTAATATTAATTTGAAACTTTCAAATTGATAAATATAACCAATATTAGAAATAAATAAATAAAAAGGCACGATAATATACATATGTACCTCTTTTAACATGTACACGCTTTATGTAAATTAAGCAAAAAATATATTTTTTCTTTTTTAATGTAAATAAAGCATTTGAAATTTAAATCATTTACAAATCTTTGGTTTTGTAAAAGCATGTGTGTGTCACTGTCATTTTTATATTAAGAAATAAGCTGCGCATCAACAATTACAATAAACAGTTCACATGGTTGATTGATATCTCTTTCTATTCCAACAAAGGTTTAGTATAAGCTACGCAATATGAGGCTTGAAAATAAATATAGTGATATCACTTGTAATATTTGTCGCTGATCGATCTAATTAAACACGACTTTCTCAGCAGATGTACTGTATATAGATTATACACCAATTTAGTAAAGTCCTCTTCTTCGTGTCGTGAGCGTACATACATACAATATCTCTTTCATCTTGTAATACAAGATAATTGTATTTACGGGGTTAAGTTGGCTCTAAATAATAAAAATATGTACAACTAATATGTCATACAACATAATATATGCTAAGAAGATCTCAATCTGAATTACGTAAGAAAAGAGTACCCGTCTGTATGCAACTTTAAAAAACTCTCTTTATAGGTAATTACAAAATGAGAAAGGAGAGGACCTACAAAACATCAAGTCACGGAACAAAATTAAAAAAGAATAGAAGCAAAAAAAAAAAAACAAGTTACCAAAAACCCAATTTATAATAAAATGTCAAAACGTACTTATGATCAAATAGAAAGCTCCAATATAAAAGAAAAGGTAGCAAAGTTAACACAGAAACAAACACCAAAGAACGCACCACACAATATCAGTAAAACGCATGCGTTATTATTAGCTAGATTAAACGGTATCGAGTTACCGCCTAAACTACATGATTTAGAAAAAGAATACGATACACTTTTTAAGATTGTAAAGCAAACAATAACCTCTGGCGAGAGTAATTCTTGCTTGTTAATTGGTAATCGAGGTACAGGAAAGACCGCGTTAGTTCGAACTGTTTTACGTGATTTAGAAAGACTTCAGAACGAGTTTTGTGTTGTGAGACTAAACGGGTTAACAGAAACAAACGATCGACTTGCTTTGAATGAGATTGCGAGACAATTAGCACTTGAGCAAGATGATGTCGATCGTAGTTTTGTAAGTGGGATCGATTCTTTTAAATAAATAAATAAATAAATAAATAAAAAAAAAACTAACAAAATAAATTATATAATATAGACATCGTTTGCAGATTCGTTTGATTATTTATTATCGTTATTAAAATCTGGAGACAAATCATCTTTACCAGTGGTATTTATCTTGGACGAATTTGATTTATTTGCACAACATCCAAAGCAAGCACTTTTATACAACTTGTTTGATGCAGCACAGAGTGCTCAAAACCCTATGGCCGTGATTGGATTAACGTGTCGATTAGATACACTGGATTTATTAGAAAAGCGTGTCAAATCAAGATTCTCACATCGACAAATCTATTTATTTCCTTCTTCTAATTTCGGTCAGTTTATTGAGATTGCTAAAAGTACACTTTTATTACCGACAGAAGAAGAATGTAATAAGCCGTTTAATGAATCCTTAGAAGAGTTATTTCAGAACCCAATTGTGAATGGTATTCTAAGACGTATCTTTGATCTTTCAAAAGATATCCGAATGTTTCATAAAATATGTGTGAGTTTACGCTTTGAAAATGATTAATATAAGAAAACTAAAAAAAAAAAAAAAAATACACATAGTTTCCACCTGTTTGTAAATTAAGCAAGACGCAACCATTTCTATTAGCAGAAGATTTCCTTGAATCAAGTCTAGTACAAAGAGCAGACTCCAAGACCGAATTACTAAAAGGTATTTCATTACTTGAACTCATCTTGATTATCAGTATGAAGAAACTATTAGAAAAGGATGTACTTTCATTTAATTTTCAAATGGTGTATGATGAATACAAGGATTTTATGAATGAGACACAAGTGAAAGGTAATGGATTTGGTATGAAACTTTATAAACGTCCTGTGGCTTTAAAGGCATTTGAAAACCTACAAATGTTTGAACTCGTTTGTCCTACAGACGTTGGGGGAAAATGTCCAAAAGAGTACAGAATGACAAAACTCATGTTGGAACAAGCTCAAGTCACTGAAGCTGTCTTAAAGTACAATTGTCCTTCCACGGTCAAAAAGTGGGGAGCAGGTGGTGCTGCATAAAATAAAAATATGTTCATTTGTAAATTAGTAATAAAAATTGATATTAAAAGAATGGGATAAAAGTTGATGTTTAAAAAGTTACATTTTTAGATGTGTGAAAAGATTGTTTATGTAAGTTTTTCGGCTATATGATTATTATTGCGTTAGTTGAGAAGGATTTTCCCTGAATTTTTTTATGCATGAGGCGGTCTTTTATTTTATAAGTCAGCCACACACTTTGAAACTGTATTGAATATCTTCATTACTTTTTTTATTTATAATTGTAATTTGAAGAAGTAAAATGATGAGAGAGAGGCTAAACATTTAAATCTTGTGTAAACAAAAACAAAGGACACAAGCCTAAAGAAAAGTCTGACGTGGCCCTTTGATACTGTGTGAAAAGGGAGGGGGAGGGGGGGATCTCAAACTTAATTTCAGGTGAAGAAAATTACTATTGGGTAACACCTTTAATTAACACACTATTTTCGAAAAAAAAAAAAAAAATGTGGGAAATACTTGATTTTGTGTCTCTAAGTAAACGTATCACGCCTGTATATTGTTTATATCAATATAAACTATTGACCTATTTCCTCTCTTTTTTTTTTGAATTACCTTACTTTAAGAATAAATCATATTATTTTGTACCTGAAAAAAAAAAAAAGTATTTGTATTTTTATTTAAAAAAAAAAGTTGCTTTTTTCTTTCATTTCACAATTGCATCCACCGTGGGAAAGTTAGTAATTTTTTTTACCAGTCTATAAAAAACCCCACATTTTTATTTATTTTCTTTTTTTTTTTTAACTTAACCGAACCACTTTTTTTTTTGTTGTTGTTGTTAAATATCATGTTCAAGCTCACTCAACGTCTTCCTCAACTTGTTGCACGCTCTTCTGTATCATCCATGGCTCGTCAAGCCGCTAAGCGGTAAGTTTGATTTAAATTAAATGATCTATTGGGCCTGTTCCTTATTTATATCTTGTAGTAACTACGCTGCCTTGACCTTCTCTGTACCTACTGCTCATGAAGCTCCTAGTTCTTTACATGCATTCACAGAAGAAGAATTGATGCTCAAGGATACCGTTTCTCGATTCGCTCGTGAAGTGGTTCAACCTCGAGTTCAAGATATGGACGAGGCTGAGCTTATGGATAAAGATATTATTAAATCTATGTTTGACAATGGTGTAAGTTTATATATTACATATATATATATATATAAAAGTATACTGATTTTTATTTTTATTATAGTTGATGGGTCTTGAAACTCCTGCTGAATATGGTGGTGCTGAATGTTCTTTCATGGCTGCTATCTTGGCTGTTGAAGGTAATTGTGTAATATAAAACACGTAAATACATTATGTAATCTAAAATTCAATTTCTAAATTAGAACTTGCCAAGATTGATCCTTCTATCAGTGCCTTGTGTGATATCCATGTAAGTGGTGAAATGAATTATACCTAGATAGATAAAAAAAAGAAATAACCAAGACATTTTTTCTTTCTTTAGAACACTTTAACTAACACTGTTATTCGTAAATACGCTTCTGAAGAACTCAAGGAAAAGTATCTTACTCGTCTTGCTACTGATACTGTGGGTAGTTTCTGTATCTCTGAAGCCGGTGCTGGTTCTGATGCTTTTGCTCTTCAAACTCGTGCTGAAGATAAGGGTGATCATTATCTCTTGAACGGTGGTAAGATGTGGATCAGTAACTCTGCTGAAGCTAATATCTTTGTTATCTTTGCCAACGTGTAAGTGTGTGTGTGTGTGTGTGTGTGTGTGTGTGTGTGTGTGTGTGTGTGTGTGTGTGTGTGTGTGTGTGTGTGTGTGTGTGTGTGTGTGTGTAAATAAGTGACGATTGAATTAACGTGTCTCTCTTTTTTTTTTTTTTTTTTATAGTGATCCTTCCAAGGGATACAAGGGTATTACTGCCTTTATTGTTGAAAAGGAATGGGGTGTTGAAATTGCCAAGAAGGAAAAGAAGGTAAAAAAAAAAGGGGGAAAAAGAGAGACAAAAAAAAAAAAAAAAAGAAAGAGACTCTTATTAAAATATATATACATATTAGCTTGGTATTCGTTCTTCTTCTACTTGTGTCTTGAACTTTGATGATGTCAAGATTCCCAAGGAAAATGTACTTGGTAAGGTAGGCGAAGGTTACAAGTACGCCATTGATTCCTTAAACGAAGGACGTATTGGTATTGCCGCTCAAATGATTGGTTGTGCTCAAGGTGCATTTGATATTGCTTTACCTTACATGATGGAACGTAAACAATTTGGTCAAGCCATTGGTACTTTCCAAGCCATGCAACATCAATACGCTGAAGTCGCTGTTGAAATTGAAGCTGCTAGACTCTTGACTTATAATGCTGCTCGTTTGAAGGAAGAAAACAAGCCTTTTGTGATGGAAGCTGCTATGGCTAAATGGCTTGCTGCCAAGGTAGCTGAAAAGGCCAGTTCTTATGCTATCGAATGGATGGGTGGTAACGGTTTCGTACGTGAAACTGGTGTTGAGAAATTCTATCGTGATGCCAAGATTGGTTCTATTTATGAAGGTACTAACAACATTCAACTTCAAACTATTGCCAAAATCATTGGTAGCAAGTACAAGTAAATTTTTTTTTAAAAAAAAAAAGTACACATATATATACATAAAATATTATTCGCCTTATATACACACACACACACACACACACACACACATTACAGATCAAAATAAAATCTTTATTTTTAAACAACAACAAGTGGGTCTTTATCTGTCTTGGAAATAATTACTTCAATAGGTTCACCACCTTCTTCAGAAGTATCATTTTTCAAGCCCTCTTCTAAAGCAGGTTTTAATACAGCGGAAAGGTAACCACGTTCAGTATTTGTATGTTCACATAATATGACACTTGTATCTTTAGCTAAAGCAGCTAAAACATCATGATGTCCCATTTCTCCAGTGAAATAAAGATCTGCACTCACAGGTCCTAATACCGAAGAACCTGATCCTGCACAAATAGCGACCGTTTTAATCAATGTATTCTTATCTGCAGTAGCCAAACGAACTAATAAAAAAAGACTTAGTATTCGGCTTTTTATGTATAAAATAAAAACGTTACCATGAGGTAATCCAATTAATTTCTTGATACGATCAACGACTGTCATGAGTTGAGTGGGTTCTTCAAATGTAAATAATCTACCTGAACCAGATTCTTCTTGTCCAATCGGAGGATTAAGTGAAGGTGTAATAGGCTTTGAAGTACCTTTACCAAGTCCACTTGCTAACCAGTCATTCACTAGTTTTTACGATGATGAATATACAAAAAAAAAAAAAAAAAAAAAAATCTTTCTATTTCTATCATTTACCTCCGTTAGCACAATTATCACAGGCTGTATGGGGTGAATAAATTCCTACACCACGTGCAATTGCTTTCAAGACAATATCTTGCTTTACATCTGCTGAAGTCAATCGTTTCATTGAACTAAAAATAGGTGGATGATACGCGACAATTGTACCGACCTATTTTTAAAAAAAAAGAGAGTAAATATACATAAAAAAAAAAACGTGTGGGCGCGCGAACGTTTATTTTACCTTGGGATCAGAAAGTGCTTCTTCAAGTACTTTTGGAGTTAAATCGATAGTTAAAAAGACCTTGGTTTGTTTAGGTGAAGGGTAAGGTGGTTCTATAAAAGAGTTGTTTTTTTTTTAGACAAGCAAGTTCATCACACGTTTTTTTTTTTTTTTTTTTTAATTGAGTTTACTTTACCGACCAAGACACCTACATTATCCCACGATGATTCTGCCAACTCTAAAGGAGCAATGGTTCTCATGCAACGAGTAACTTTTGATAAAAGTGACATTTTGACTGGTTTAATACTTGAGGAAAAATAGTGGTATTAAAAAAAAAAAAAAAGCGTGGTAAAAATATTCATTTGTGTCGGAGTGTGTCTCTTATATAAAAATGTCAAGTTTTTCACTGAGTAAAATAAAAAACTACATTATTCTTTCTTCTTCTTTTAAAATAAACTATGCTGAATACAATTGTGATTACCAATGTGGATAGTTTACTTGGGTATGCTATTGCCTACAAGTTTGTGAGCGATTGGAACCGACAATCGACAGGGGCAGTAACCGAGTTCCGTTTATTATGTCATGAACGTCAGGGTCTACAAGAATTGGAGAAACTAGGAGGAAAAATAATTGAAATGCAGAAGTTTGATGATGAAAAAGAAATGAGTCATATCATGAAGAATGTTGACTATGTGATTTATGTCCCAGAGTACTCTAATGATCGTATTCAAGAAGGTGAATTAGTTATTCGTACTGCAAAGCAAGAAGGAGTTGGTTATTTGACCATGCTTTCATAGTAAATATATATATATATATATATATATATTACATAATAAATAATTCATGCTAAAATAATTTACTAGTCTAGGATTAGAAAACTTGAAAAAATCAGCTAGTAATAACTTGCACCAATTCCATAAGCTTGAGAAAAAGGTGTCTGAACATTTTGATGACGATAGTTATTGTATCATTCGAACCGCATTATTTAATCAATTCTTTTTCTATTTTGGACCAATGATTGATGATGAAAATGAAATTCGATTACCAGTTGATAAGAAGTCAAGATGGGGTACAATTGATTTATCAGATTTAGCAGAAGCAGTTTATTTATTATCGGAACCTACAACGGACGATAAACAACAACAACAACAACAAGAAGCAAAAAAAGAAAATCAAACGTTATTCAGATTGACACCACGTGACAATTATACAGCACAAGATTTAGTTGAATATGCTAGTAAAGGTCTGGAACTAGAAGAGAATATGACGTATAAAAAGATTGACTCTGAAAAAATGTACAACTATTTACATCGTATACATCAAGATAATCGTTTTAGGGAAAGACCCGTCTTCTTATTTGACCAACAACAAGATCCTGCTTCTACATTTCCATTGGGAAGATATTTAAATGATAACTTTATTCAAACGATCATTGAATATTGGGAATTGGCCAATCATGATGGTCTTGATATTACCTGTAAAGATCTTGAAAACATTTTAGGACGTCATCCATATCATTTAAAGAAGTTTTTTGAAATGAACAGAGATCAATTCCGACGTCTTCGTTAAAATACCCCGTTACTAATAAAAAAAAAAGCTTAAATAAAAAAAGCTAAACTTTATTTGGAAACAGTAGATCTAAACAGTCTTTTTGACAGTCTGATTTTTTTTTTTTTTTTTTTTTTTTTGAGCGCTTGCGCAGTTAAGATGTTGTATAACGTTCATTGCGTAATTAAAACAAAATAACCTTTATGTGTCTAGCTTATAAATAAAGAAGCTATTTATTATTTTTATTATTATACAACAACTGATTTGCATATTAAAAATAACGTTTGGATGAAACTCAGATGCCAATCCTCTTACAGAAAAAAATTAGGCTTTTTTTTTGCATTTTCAATCGAAATTACTTTATTTAGTATTCATGACGCAAAGAAACTCTAAATTATAACAAGTTTAGACTATTTTTTTTTTTTTTTTTATCATTTAAAGAAATTTTCTTTTCTTCTGTTCTTTCCTTCTTTCTTCTTTCTTCTTTCTTCTTTAAACCCTTCTGCTTCTTTAAACCCTTCTGCTTCTGCTTTAAACCCTTCTGCTTCTGCTTTAAACCCTTCTGCTTCTTCTTTAAACCCTTCTGCTTCTTTTTTTAATATCAATAAAATGAGCGTTAAATTCGAATCACCTACACGACACATAAGCGACACGAATAGTTTGTATTCAGCACCAAGTGATAATGAATCATCGACAACAAACAACAATAATATTCATCAAGACTTTTTAAATGTAATTCAAGCACGTCAACAACAACTTCAAACAAGAACAACTGGCTGGTCAAAGAAGAATACAAATGGACTTTATAGACAACCAATTGAAGATTTAGCTCCTATGGAGAGTAAAGATCTCAACATCTTATTGAATGATCCAACTACTAAAGAACATGAATTATTAATTATTGATATAAGATCTTTTAATTTCTTTAAATCAAGTCGAATTAAATCTGCTATCAATGTATCTATTCCTTCTATTCTCTTAAAACGTCCTTCTTATACTATTGAGAAAATTTGTGAACTCATCACTTATGATAAATTAGCTGCCGATCGATTAAAGTCTTGGTCAAATGCTAAACATATTATTTTTTATGATCATTTTTCTTATGCAACAAGTGATTCCGGTAATTCTGCTACAGCCATCTTGTTGGGTTCTAAGTTACGTACTGTTGGCTATAAAGGACAACTGAACTACCTACAAGGTAAGATAGATAATACTATATATTAACTTAACAATTTATTTATCACTATTATTCAGGCGGTATAAAGACTTTTCATGAACAGTTTCCAGAACAATGTGAACTAAATTCACTCGTCGAATCAAATAATATCAAAAGAAAACGACCTAATAATAATACTATGCAACTCCCTTTACCAACAAATAACGTCTTGTCTAATTCAACACCAATCAACCCATTCTTTTCAAATATACGTCAAAACCTTGAACTATCACATGGTCCATTAAAAGAAAGATTTAGTGTTCGATTACCCTGGGGCTTACAAAATAATCATGGTACTATTTCGTCTTCAACTACATCTTGTTCACTTGCTTATTCAAATCATAATACGCATCATCCTCGATTTGGTTTGGCCGGTAGTTCGGTTGATGAACAAGGAAATTTCGTATTACCCATTTGGTTAAGAAACGTTATGAATTCTGAAAAAGGTCCAAAAAAGTTAGCAGAAATGTATGAGGTGCGTATACATATATATAAATATTTTTGTGTTATCATTTTTTTTTTACTAAATTTAGTAATATCTATGACATCATGATAGAAATTGGAACGTGTTGAACAAGATAGACTTTTAACTATTATGAATTATCATTCAAAGCAAGATCAACCTTTAGATAATCGATTTCCATTTAGTATTACTGCTAGTATGGAAAAAGGTGTATTAAATCGATATGATAACATTTGGCCATTTGGTAAAAAAAAAGACTTTTTTGGCTGGAGATAAACATGGATACTTACCATATTTATATCTTTTTAGCTTATTCTAGAGTCAAATTAATAGATAAACCGGACGATTATATTAACGCAAATTATATTCAATATGCAAATATCAAAAAAGATATCACTCTAAGTCCAATTCATCAATCTGAACAAGAAATCAAGTTACAAAAGCAAGGTTTATTAAGTCAAGAATCTTTACGTACTATGAATCGACATAATGTTGAACTCGATTGTAACAGACAGTATATTTCTACTCAAGGTCCTTTACCTACTACTTTTAATGACTTTTGGCAATTAATTTGGCATGAACATTCTTTTGTCATTGTCATGCTTACTCAAGAAATGGAAATGAACAAAGTAAAAAATTACTACACCCCACTCGTTTTCGTTTATATACTTAATATACACTTTTTTTTTTTTTTTTTTTTTTTTTTGTTAGATCAAGTGTCACCGTTACTGGCCAACTTTAGTTCATGTCCCTCAAACGTATGGATCAATGCAAGTCACTCTTTTATCTGAATCCAAGCATTCTGTACTCAATTTAAACGAAAAACGTGACCGAGATGATTTAAATGATTCAATCATCATCATTCGTAAATTCAGTTTAAAGTATGCATCTCAAGAACGTATCATGACTCATTTACAATATACGGGATGGACAGACTTTGGTGTTCCTGATGATCCAATTGGTCTTCTTCAACTTGTACATCATGCAGATGAAGCAACACGATATCATCAATCAAGAAACGAACATGTAGGACCTATGACAGTTCATTGTTCTGCAGGTTGTGGTCGATCAGGTACATTCTGTGTAGTAGATACCATCATTCAAAGATTATGGCATGAACATGATGTCTATACTTCTACCACCGTCGATAAAATTCAACAAACGATCGCAAGGTTCAGAGAACAACGTATGAGTCTTGTACAAACGCATCGTCAATTTGTCTTTTGTTATGAAGCCATCTTGTGGTGGTTGCTAGGTTACGGTTACTTACCTGCTGCTTCTACTACTACTACTACTACTCATGAAGACCCTGTATATACAAGAGCTTATTCAAAATCCCCTCTTCCTTTTGATGCTCCATCTTCTTCATCTTCTTCTATTGGAAGTATAGTGGAAGATTTTAAAGATTTATAATTTTCTTAATCATAACTCCCCTCCTTTTTTTTTTGTACATATTCGTAAATAAAACACTATAAAAATCATATAAAATTTTATTTTATTTTATGTATTTCCAAACAATCTAAAGACGTGGTATTGTCATATTTAATCTAGTGATACGTCTCTTGGGTACTTTCTTATGTCTTGTACTTGTGGTTTTCTTGACATAGGGTAAACTACGAAAAGTGAAATTTGAAATGGTCTCTGTTAAAGGAGATAAGGTATAATTGATTGTGGTCAATGTAGATAATTTTGCAGCCAATCTATTTTCAAAAGGATTTAAAATGATTGGGGTATCATTCGGCAATATATCAAATGGTGCTGCTGTAGAAAATAACTCTGGTCCTTCTACTGCATACCAAGGTGCATCTGCATCATCTGCATACATATCTGACATTGAAAGACAGGGTGTTGTATTGATAGAAAGTCCTGTTTCAGATATTAAATCAACTTGTTGTGATCTTAATTTGGTTTGATACATGAATTGAATTGGATGTTGTTGTTGTTGTTGTTGTTGTTGTTGATTTCTGATTAAGCCTAATTGATTATGTGTGAAAAGATTGGCAGCAGTAATTGGAACTGACCTGCAGTGAAAGTAATCATCCATATATTCAATCTTTTTTGGTGTTGTTTCTAAATAACTAGTAGTAAATACAGTGGAAGTTGGACTCGTTGTAAGATGATAATCATAATAAAGATCATCTTCATCATCGTGATTATTATTATTATTGGTAGTAGTAGTAGTAGGACTAAATAAAGTACTACTTGTTGTACTTGATGGAGAAAATGGATAATTATCTAATAAATCAGGTAATGAAGAATTCCAACTCTTTTTTTGTAATGATAATAATCTATCCTCTTGTTCTTTTTTGTTCTTCTTTTCTTGTTCAGATTCAATAATACGTAAACTGAGTGTATGAATCATAACGGGTAAATCTTCTTGCAACATATTTCTTAACTGGTTCTCAATTTGTCGTTGTAAGAAATCTCGGAGGATCGAGATACTATCGAATGTGGAACTGATCCGTATACTTTCTAATGGATCGTTTTTAAATACAAGCGTCACTCCTTTTGTCTTGGAAACCACAAGTACTACAATTCCTCTCAACTTTAATTCACTAATCCGAAGAATCATTGGCACTACAAGTGGTTGATCTGCTGCTAATATGCCAGGACGTGAATGACGTGGTAAATCAGATGTTTTAGCATGCATTGGATTTGCCTTTTATTTTTTTATGATGTGAGTTTAATTTCTATTTTATATATATATATATATATATATTTACCTGAACTTTAGTTTGTACTTCAATATAAGCATCACCAGCATAATTCAATTTGAAAATACCCCGGAATTTATCTGCACCGAGTTCTCCAATTTCTAGTATTTCTAATTCTGGTGGCTAAAATTATGTTATCAGTACATGTATTTTTCTTTTTTTTTTTTTTCTTTTTCTTTTTTTACCTTTGTACCCATGTTCAATTCTTTTACTGTAATGTGATCTACAATCACCGAAGGCTTATTACCTTTATTCAAGGCCGTTTCTAATTGTGACTTGGCTTCTACATAGAACTCTTGATCAAACTCTGGCCAACTAAATCGAAAAGCCATGATATAACAATACAAATATAAATAGACAAAAAAAAAAAAAAAAATGAAAAAGAAGAAAAAAAATTATTATTAAAAATCGGATGTTCTCTCTTCTGTGCGGGGTAGTCTTTTTTTTTTTTTTTTTTTTTTTTTTTTTTTTTTTTTTTTTTTTTAGTCGTAACTTTTTTTTTTTTTTTTTTAGCCGGCTTTCAATAGAGAATATGATAGGATAAGAAAGAATTGGTTTAAACTCATTATTGACCTGGTTTTTGTTTACCCCTGGCAAATACATAATTATTCATAATGGAAATATCAAATATCAAACAAACTGTTAATCCTTGTTCAATGTTAATTCATTTTTTACCAAAAAAAAAAAAAAACATCCCGATCATTTTCTCTTTTTTTGACTCAAAATCGAACATGGGCTTTGCTTTTAAAGCTCCGGATATTTCCTTTTTATAATCGAATGCTGCTCTCTTTAATATTAATAAATACAGTTGGTTCATAGAGAATTGAGTCATATTTATCATTTAAAAAAGTGCTATTTATCTTTTTTTTTTTTTTATGTCTTCTTTTTTTTTTTTTTTTTTTTTTTTTTAATTAGAAGAATAGAGGCTATTTTACGCTACTTGTTCCGAATCTAACCTTAGTGTGTGAGTCAATTTTTTTTTTCTCTTTTAGACCCGTTCTCGACCAAAAGAGCATGAATTTAATCATTGAAACTTGTAACACATCATCACTTTTACGTATTATCCGATCAGACTTAGATTTCATGGCATATAATAACACTCCCATCAAACTGCTCTTAATCCAATTGATACATCTTCTTTGGCTTTATTATTTTTGGTTGCCATAGAAATTGTTTATACTTTGTCAACGTAACGTAGTCCTGTTAGCACCCTCCCTAAATATCTGTTGAATTATAGGTTTTAGCATTCTTGATCTTAAATGCTCTGGTCCAGTAAGGGATATATAGTTAAATAATGTCTTTTACATCCCAAACTAAAATGATATACAGTACTGATGGTAAACCAATGAGATGAAAAAAAAAACCCATATATAGCAGGTTTTCGTAGCCAATCTTTTAATTCCTATCTTTTCAAGATGTGTAAAATAGTTTATTTCTTTAACAGAAAATAGTTCAAGTTTTTCTAATAAATCTGTCAATTAGATGACCTGAAGCATAAGTTATTACGTTATTCTTTTTTTTTTGTTATGATTGAAACTCCACAAGTTGGCCTTACTTTTTCACTTTCTACATTTTTCCTTGATTATTAAATGGATTCAGAAGAGATTAACGCAATAGCAGTTCGTTTAACACAGCAATGGAAGAACCTTATCAAGTCACGACTCTTGAAACGATCCAACCATTTCTTACAAAGTTTAGAAGCTAAAAGTCGAACTGTGTTTCCTTATGAAATCCAAAAGTTACAGGTATATATATATATATATATATATAAAATATGTTATTTTAAGACATAGTAACGAAAAAAAAAAAAAAAAGGATAAAGCTTTAGATATTATTCCACTTCAAAGGTTTTATGAAGAAGTGGAGGATCTCGAGGGACCGCTACAGGATTTAGTTATTCAAAGGTTATTACACTGGTTTAAGACCGAGTTTTTTAAGTGGGTGAATAATGCGCCGTGTGATTATTGTCAGAATGTAAGATAATATGTATGCATATATCAGAAAGGATTTGTAGCTAAAGATATCTATGATAGACACAAACGGTGTCGTGTGGTAATGCACTGCCTACACAAGAGGAATTACAATATGGTGCACAAGTTATAGAGACGTATCTCTGTTCAGCTTGTAAAAGAGTTACTCGATTTCCTCGATACAAGTACGGTAACAAAAAGAAAGATAATTTGAAAGGCAGAAATTGATTTATATGTAAATAGTGATCCAGAGAAGTTGTTAGAAACCAGACGAGGTAGATGTGGAGAATGGGCAAATGTTTGTTGATTTATTGAAAAAGAAAAAAGAAAAAAAAAACTTATTTTTTTTTTTGTTACTAGTGTTTTACACTTTGTTGTCGTGCAGTGGGATCAGAAGCAAGAATTGTGTATGACTCAACAGATCATGTATGGACAGAAGTTTATTCTGAAGAAGAAGAGCGATGGATTCATTGTGATGCCTGTGAAGAAGCTTGGGATAAAGTATGTTCATCATATTATATATGTATATATTTATTTATTAAATATTTTTTTATATAAATTATAAAGCCATTATTGTATAGTGTAGGATGGAACAAGAAACTTAATTACTGTATAGCTTTTTCAGTAAACGAAGCCATCGATGTAACGAAACGTTATACAAATAACTGGCCCGAAGTTTTAAAAAGACGTAATCAAGTAGGGGAAGTAGAATTATCCATGGTAATCAAATCAATCAAAGAATGTTTATACTTTATTACTCGAGATTAATTTGAAAACTTGTAGTTCTTGGATGATTTAACAACCAAACTTCAAAACCGATTGGATTTAAGTACAAAGAACACCTTGAATCAGAGAAGAGTCAAGGAGTTGATGGAACTAGAGGAGGAAAGTAAAAAAGTTGTAAAAAGAGAAGAACTTGATGGTAGAAAAAGTGGTTCTTTAGCCTGGAGAACAAGTCGAGGTGAAACGAGTGTTACTATGAATAAAATAAATAGTAGCTTGAGTAAGTTTTTTATTTTTTAAAAAAAAAAATATGTTCTAGATTTCTTTAAAATACTGATTTAAAAATAGAAGCATATCCAGTAGTAGTATCCACAGACAAATGGATTTTATTAGGTTCAGCTCATGTGCAGAAAGAAAGTTCATCGTTTTTATCTGATAGTCCTGTAATTCGAATTACAAAGGCAGTTCCTGACCAAATTGGTGCCGCTTACCAAAGACAAAAAATACAATTAGACAATACATTAAAGGGCATTGAAATTGAATTTGCGTTTCGCATTACGGATAATAATGGATTTCCAGTAGAGAATGGAGCGGATGGATTTGCATTTGTTATTCAAGCTCAAGATGAAAATGCATTGGGAGAAGGTGGATGTGAATTAGGATACGGTGGTATTAAGAACAGGTAAAAAAAAAAAAAAAAAAAAAAAAGAAAAGAAAAAAAATAACTTTTTTAATTCAGTATATTATTATTAGTTTTGCAGTTGAATTTGATACATATCAAAGGTACATGTTTGTTTACTTTAGAACATAATTATATACTCATTTTTAATGAAAAAAAAAAGTAAGGATAGATGTAATGACCCTTCAGGAAACCATATTAGCGTCCAAGCAAGACCGATGCCGTTCATGAACTCAGCTCATCATGATTACTCATTAGGTCATACCTCTAATATTCCTTTACTACAAAGTGGACAATGGTTTAAGAGTAAGATACGATTATTCGATAGTGGCGACATTGAAATCGGATTAGGAGAACCTAGTGATAAAGAATACATTAAAGTACTTGAGATCCATAACCAAAACTTTAAAAAATACATTTCCAATGATTTCAAGCAGGCATGGGTTGGATTCACTGCAAGTACAGGTGGACTTTCACAAAATCACGATGTTCAGCTTATTTCTATTATAGAATATCGAACAGCTTTATAGATTTTCCTCCTTCTGTTTCTCCTTGGTTGATATTGGTATATTCAATAAAATAAAATAAAATAAAGTGTTATTTTTAGGCTTCTTTTCCCTCTATATCTTTCGCTTTCTCTCCCGTTATTCATCATGCATCCCTTATACTGTAGAGCCCCTCTTCTTCTTACTTTCCCCCCCTTAACAGACATTATAGGGGACTGATAAACAAGGACCAAGTCTATACACAACTTTTTTGATATTTCCCTTTTCTCTTTCTCTTTCTCTCTCTCTTTTTTTTCGTTTATTTTATATAAATGCGTATCTATCTAGTTTATTTTGTTTTTATACTATGTGCAATTTTACAAGTCGATGCAAATGATCAATACATAAAACGAGCTGATGAAGCAGGTAATTGATATATTATTTATTTAAAAACTACTACCAAAATTAACTGAAAAAAAAAAGTAGCACAACCAGCAGCAGCAGCAGCAGCAGCACCACCACCACCACCACCACCAGCAAATAATCAAGCACCTCAACAGCCTCAACAGCCTCAACAGCCTCAACAACCTCAACCAACACCTACAGCAACAGCTGTAGTTACCGCGCAAACGAATGCGGGTGGACCGCCTGTGGGTAACAGTATGCCTCCTCCACAACAACAACCAGGAGGCGGACCCATGAATACAGCTGTATCACCACCGGGAAATGGCACACATGCGAATGCAACTCAATCTGTACCACCCAACAATGCCAACCCATTTGTAGGTAAACCAACCTATGCTTCGTTCTCAAATGATATCCCACCTGCTTATTTAACTTGGAAAAAGCCAATTCCCAACCAAACTTTCCCACCTTTATACAAGATTGGTGTATCTAATATTACGTTTGAATGGACCGTGGATCCCAATGTATTGAAAGTACAACCTGCTAATTTAACTGTAGCTTTAGCAAATCCACAAAAACAAACATTTACAGCAACCGTAGTACCTGGTACAGCTACCTCTGCTAATTGGGACTTAGCACATCTTCAACCAGGTTCTCCGTTAATGGTTGGATACTATACTGTATGGGTTTACGATCAAAGAGGGCCTAAGGCTTTCCCTAGTCCTGGTTGGTTAATGCCTGATTCTAGATTGGTTGTTGCCATGTATTCTACGGAAGCCTATGTTGGTAGAACGGATTGTAAGTAGTGATTGAAATTTTTGTACATCTTTTTTTTTTTTTTTCTTTTTACTGATTTGTATTATTTTAATAGCTATGTTTTGTCCTACTTGTTATTTAGGAGGAGGATCTTCTTTCCGCGAATCATTTTTGCCTTTGTTAACAGCAGTCGGAGTAGCCATTTTTACATCTGCTGTCATGATTATTTCAATTTTAAACTAAAAAAAAAAAAAAGAAAAAAAAAGAAAAAAAGTTACAGACTAATAAATAGATACACATTTGCACACAAGTCATACCTATTTTCTAGTAATATTTTTTTTTATAGAAAGAAAGAGAGAAAGTTATTTTTTCAATGATTATTTAGTAGATATATAAATTCTGAGATTAATTAAAATTTGATACTTTTTGTTGCCTACAACATATTTCAGGTTTTATTTTTATAAATCAATTTTTATGTACAACAACAAGCATACCAAAGAAGAGAATATACTCTCTCTCTCTCTCTCTCTCTCTCTCTTTCTCTTTCTCTTTCTCTCTCTGTCATGGCGTCATAACTTTATATCGGGAATGGACAACACTGATTTGTTTATGATAAACATTCTCTCTCTATATACACTTTTGTTTAGATCATTCCTCTATTTACATAATTTAAATTTTGACCGAAAAACTGTTGTATAGTGACATACCAGTAACTAATTGGCTGCATTTTCTATACATTTTGTTTAAATGTACCTATTAACACTCAGCCTTTGTTTGGGTTCTCTCTTTTTTCTTGATAGATATAAATAGTCAATAAAAAAAAACCTGGTCGTTTTCTTTTTCTTTTTGTTCTTTGCATTCACTTCTTATCTTATTTACAATGAAAGCTCTTATTCTTGTTGGCGGTAAAGTCAAAACAAACATAAATGTAATTTGCATTATCTAATAATATCTCATAGGCTTTGGTACTCGTCTTAGACCACTTACACTTACACTTCCTAAACCATTGGTTGAGTTTGCTAACCGACCTATGATTCTTCATCAAATTGAGAGCTTAGCGAAGGTAAACATGTCCACACATTAAAAAGAAAAAAAAAAATTTGCATCAATTTTAAACTTTGACTTGTTAGGCTGGTGTTACTGATATCGTATTAGCAGTCAATTACCGACCAGAGATCATGGTAGCCGCTTTAAAAGAATATGAATCTATTTATAATGTCAAGATTACTTTTTCAGTTGAGACAGAACCTTTAGGTACTGCAGGACCATTGGCTTTAGCCCGTGATATTTTGGCAAAAGATGAAACACCATTTTTTGTATTGAATAGTGATGTGATTTGCGATTTCCCTTTTGAACAATTAAGGGACTTTCATTTATCACACGGTGGAGAAGGTACCATTGCAGTAACTAAAGTAGATGATCCTTCAAAGTATGGTGTTGTGGTTAATCGACCTGGATGTACTCGTATTGAACGGTTTGTTGAAAAACCCAAAGAGTTTATTTCAAACAAGATTAATGCCGGTATGTATATCTTGAGCCCATCTGTTTTGGATCGTATCGAGGTAACAAAAAATATCATATCATATTTATTTTTAAACAATTCCGATTCATTTATACTTATATATATATAATATAGCTCAAACCTACCTCAATTGAAAAAGAAGTTTTCCCTTTCATTGCTCAAGAAGGTCAATTACATACATTTGATCTTGAAGGGTTCTGGATGGATATTGGTCAACCTAAAGATTTCTTGACTGGTACCTGTCTTTATTTGACTCATTTAGCCAAGAAGAAACCAGAAGAATTAATTAATCCAGAAACAGAATACGTACATAAAGGTAACGTGATGATTCATGCTTCTGCAAAGATCGGAAAGGATTGTCGTATTGGACCCAATGTTACGATTGGACCTAATGTGGTGATTGGGGATGGAGTACGTCTTCAACGTTGTGTGATTTTAGAAAGTGTCAAGATCAAGGATTTTGCTTGGGTTAATTCCAGTATCATTGGCTGGAATTCTACTATTGGTCGCTGGTCTCGTATTGAGGGTTGTTCAGTATTGGGAGATGATGTAACTGTCAATGATGAGGTTTATGTTAATGGTGGATCTATTTTGCCTCATAAGGGTATTTCTACTAATATCACTGAACCACAAATTATTATGTAAATATCTTATTCCCATCCCATTTAATACTATTTTTCCTACGCTTTTTCATTTACTGGCATTTTAACGCGCTAAAATGCTTTAAAAAATATACATATTTCTTTCATGGTTAAAATTATAATTGAATAAAATATGTATCTTTGTTACAACTTAACTATCATGCTTAAATTTGTTTATTTGTTGTTGTGTTTATAGTCGAAACGCTTATTTAATACTTATTTTTAAGCAACAGATTTTTATTTATTTATTTGTTGCCTTTTCTAAAAAAAAAAAAAAAAAAAAATGGAAAAAAATAACGCAGAAGAAAAAAAAACAGAAAACAAGGATGAATGGTACGACGAAGTCTATTTTGATTCAGATCAAGACTCTGAAGAAGATTATGCAGGTGGTATTGGCTTAATGGGACAACAAAAGAAAGAGCCAAGTAAGTATAGCCTAACTAAATATTAAAGGAAGTAAAACTCATTCTTTTTTTTTCTAGTTGTCAAACGGAAAAAGAAGATCATAAGTAACGATGAATTATTGTATGATCCCGAATTAGACGACAAAGATGAGGAATGGGTTACTAAACAGATCGACAGTAAGTGATTTTATTTCTAATACGATTGAACTTGAAACTGATCTCCATAAACAGATGATTCTTCTCGAACAGACGATATACCACTAGACGATAAAACAGATGCTATTTTGACATGTCCCATGTGTTTTACCACATTATGTTATAGCTGTCAAAGGTATAAAAAGAAGAAAAGAAATGAATAGTGGCATATTGCGAAAAGAACTAACGAATTAGCACAGACATGAAAAATATGCAAATCAATTTAGAGCCATGTTTGTACGTAATTGTCACACAGTGCCTGGTGAAAGGTATAAAGTGCCGGGAGAGAAAGATGAATCGTATTCTAAAGTTACTTGTGAAACGTGTGGTATCCAAGTCGCCATGTTAGATGAAGATGAAGTTTATCATTTTTTTAATGTAGTTGCTACTGGCAGATAAATCATAGATAAACATACAAATGTAAATATTGATTTTTTTTTTGACCCAACATATTTGTTACAACCGCAAAACTACTTTAAAATCTCAAAAGTGTATATATTATTTATTTGTTTATTGTCTACATTAAGGTAATACGCATAATAAGGCAAAGTCATCTCGATGAGAATAGAGCCAGACGCATTTGTGTTTTGTTTCAATTAATTTCTGTACCGCATGTCTTACTCTACTCAGGGTATCTCGTTGACTAATACCAACGTGATCCAACATTTTTTTATAACCTTCATCTGTCCAAAAGCTGTATTCCACCATCTTTTTGACAATTTCTTTTGGTAAATCGAATGCAATCACTTGAATATCTGTCTTTAGACCCTCCATAATAGGCGAAAGACGATTTATAGCTAATAATAAAACACAGTAAGTCATTGCCCTTGAATATGGTTACTCTTATACCTTTATCAATTAGCACAGTTTTATGCTTATGTTTCATCTTTGTACGTTCTTTACCGCGACCTTCATTGAATACGATATTGACATCATAATTCATTTTTTGTTCCATTCCATCAGATTTAGACAGATCATGAGAAAAAGGGTCATTTCGCGCTATTGATATTCATTAATAACATAAATCTTTTGAGGCATTAATATCAATGAGAGTTACCTGAATCTGATGTATCCTTTGACTTCAAATCATGCTTGCTCTTCACTCTTGCGACAGAATCAACCTTCATTTGCTCACTGATTTCGTTTGTTAACCAAATACTAAGATCGGATTTAATCACTTCAGTTTCGGTACCACGTAATACATCCTTGACTTTGACAGTAGTTGATGAATCACTAGATTTACTGTCAGTGTTTTTGTGTTTTACTATGACAATCCAGTTGATACTGGCTTTTTTACAAAGTGAGACAAGTTCATCAGGTGTCAAATAATCACTGTCCTTATATTGAAATTCTGTTCGAATACCATGATTCCAAAGTTCCTGTACAATATCAAGACGTTCTTGTATTAGCACCTTGCCAAAACTAGCAACATAAACGTCACATCTTTTTGGAGCCCATAAGCCAAAACTTCTCAACTTTTCATTCTTCGCTTTCATAAGGTATTTAACTTGTTCTGACTGATGCAAATCTAAATGTCGAATTAGTTTTTGAACTGCAATATTGACACCAACTGCACGCAGTTTTCGATTCGCAGTCGCATTAGGGTGAGCAAAGTGTTGTATAAGCCAGTCGTATCTGCCACCGACTGCCAAGACATCCTTTCGTTTGGAATCAATTGTATCTGCTATAGTTTCAAATACCATACCATTCTTATAAAAATGGTTGTTGTACCTAATTTTTTGTAGTAAGAAAAGTTAGTTTGATATAAATAAACCAAAAAAAAAAAAAAAAAAAAAAAAGATAAACCTACACCAATAATGGATGAAATAAAATTTTGTGATGAATACCGATATGTTTGCTGACAGTGATGAGAGTTCGCAAAACATTAATATGCTCTTTGAATTTGGCTTTGTGAGAAGCAGGTAACAATCCTTCAACTTTCTTTGTAATCGATTCCAATTCACCACTTACGTTGAACATGGACAACTCATCCAAGACACTTCTTTGTAATTGATACTTTAATTTGAGAATGTTACGAACTGCAGCAAATGAAGGGGCGCGACCTAAGCTTGATAGAGCCACCAAAACACCTTTACGAATATCAGGAGGTACACGGCAAGTATCAAGGATGATGTCTGTAATACCTGTATGATTTACAATAAAATAGAACCCGCCATTCTTGTATGGAGGTAATTCTTCCAGTACTTCCTCAACCACTTTTAATACTTCAGCATCAGGAACCATGAGTGTTGTTTCTTTATGAACGATATCAAAATCAACTTCTAGAACCGCTTCTGGTTGACCGCCACTTTGATTTTCTCTATATACTTTGTCGAATGTAAAACGTTTTAATTCAGGAAACCCTTTTTGACGTGCAATATATCTAGCAAAAGGAACAGTTTGATCATAAGGAAGCTGATTTAAAGAACCTTGTGAATCCATGAGATAAACCGGATTTTTCCAATTCCAGTCATAAAGATCATTTTTAGGTATCAGTAATGGAGCAGAGACATCAATAGCACCATGTCGACGAAAGACTTTGGTCATTTGATCTCGAATATGGTCAAAGAAGATATGGCTAAATGGATCAAAGGGAGCTTCTGCGCTGGTTTGGTAATCGTAGGTAAAATCTTTATGACGATCTGCAGACTGAGAGAACATGGCTGACATAAGTTTATCATAATATGGTGTATTAGGATTCGCAATAGTACGAACGCATTCTTTGATATATTCATCCTCTAATTTAGGTGGTAAGAGATCACTACGTAATAGTTCAAAACTATTTAGACGATCTTTAGGTTGAGGAGATAATAAGATGCTAATAATTTTTTTTTGATTGACATAATGAGAAGGAAAATCGTCGGGAAATTTACCATTTCGAAGTTCGTTTAATACAATCACACGTTGCATACCAGTTGAAAGATTATAACACATTTCGAAAAAGATGATCCCAAGCGAGAACATATCTACTTTTTGATTATATCGCATACCTGAAGTAGCACCAGTAGCCGGATCAACCATCACTTCAGGTGATACATAAAATGTAGTTCCAACACCAGTTGTCATACTTTCATCAACTCCAACATGGGCACTAGAAACAGAATAACCAGTATAGCTTTGTGAAACACCATCTTGCATTGAAGAAGAATTAACATTATATCGATCGCTTAAGCGTTGTTGACTTGTGCTTCGAGAAAAAGCGGTGCTATCAATCAATGTTTGGCTTGTAGTTGCTAGCCCAAAATCACCAATCTTGACATCGTTATTGGAATCCAAAAAAATATTGGGCGGTTTTAGATCACGATGAATCATACCTTGCGAATGAATATGAACTAAACCTTCCAAAATTTGTCGAAATAAACGCCATGCTTCCTGTTCATCAATGCCTTCATCAATTACATCACGTAATGTCTTTTTTTCACAATATTCCATTTGTATATACAATACACGCGTGCGAGATTGCAATCGTTTTTGACTTTCAAAACTCTTTTCATCGCTCTTTTTTTTTAAATTATTTAAAGCAGTTCGTGCAAGTTGCTGTTTTTTTGTAGAGACAGTATCTAGAGTAGCTACGCTACTGGTATTTGCTGAATCGGTTGCAAAAGAAATGTAATCACCATCATTCTCACAGGGTGTAGATTCCCCTTCATCCTCTTCGTCCTCGTCTTCTGTACTAGTTTCTTCGTCGTCATCCTCCTCCTCGTCATCATCATCAAATTGAATTGCTGAATAACTCTTGCTTTTACTTTTTGAAGGATGTCCTATAGATAAAAAATCATGAAATTGCCGTTGCTTATATGCACTCACAACTCCATCCCCATCTCCGTCTTCCTCATCATCGTCATATTCTGATTCTGTTTCTGAGAAACTATCGTCATCACTATCATCTCTGAAAACAGATCCATCTTCATCTTCAAACCAAGTAGCAAAATATCGAACAACATATTGATGATGTAAACTAGATAACGAATGAACTTCTCTCAAAATCTTTCTTAAATCTTCACTGTCTTTGGGATCTAATCGAATCTTTTTAATAGCATAAAGACGACCATCCAACCTATTACGAGCTTTAATCACTTCACCAAAACCACCTTTACCCAAGAACTCAATTTCCTCAAAATCTGCCTTGTAACGCGAGAAGCCGGGATTCGGAGTAGCAGAAGAAGCATCCGGTTGATTTGCATGATGGTTAGGTACATTTGCTATCATTTGGTTATTATTAGGTGGGTACATAGACTTATTGAAATCGTGATTGGCAGCTAAAGAAGGTTCATATAATTGAGGAAGGCCAACTTTATGTATTGGTTTCTGCAGTTCTTTCGAATCCATATGAGGAGCAAGGTTTGTAGAGAAAACAGGTGGTGCAGCTTGTTCTGCAATCATGGCTTCATTATCACCAGCAAAGAAAGGATCATTCATAAGATCAATTGCGGTAGGCCTTTTCTTTGGGTCTGGTTCTAAAAGACGTCTAGCAAACTCATTTGCAACAGGTGGTAATTCGGATGAAGCTGTTCTCATAAAAGCTTCAAAATCACCAAACTCTCTTGTCACTTCTACACCCCAAAGCATTTCAATAAATACAACACCGAGACACCAAATATCGTTCTTTCTACCGTACACACCAGGACGTTCACGTAATTCGGGCGATGTCCAAGATGATGTATATTCAGCTAGTTTATTTTCCATTTCTTCAGATTCAACTAAAAAATTAGACTTGTTTAAGTCTAATAAAACGTTAGTTCTTTTATTTATTCAATCGATAAAATATAACTAACCATGTAATCGCTTGTTATAACTGATATCAGCTAACTTTACAGATTGGTTATTACTGCAAAAGATACTATTTGAACGAATATCTACGTAATAAATAAATTAGAAATTCATGCATATATATATATATATATATTTTTACCTTTACAAACAAAACCATTCAAGTGAATATGGTTCAATGCCCATATCAATTGTTTCATGTATTTACGAATAATAGCCAATCTTAATCCACCGCCACATTTTTTTAACAAATCATATAAACTCCCACCTTGTTCGTATTCCATCAAGACGTATAAAATCCACGATTTTCTATCCATTCGCGAGCGATCTAACCTGGCATCATAGATATTTAAAATATGTGGATGTTGTATAGTTCTTAAGCGATCCAATTCCCTTTCAACATCTTGTAATTTTCTTTTTCCCGCTTGCGTGGTATAATAAGATCCTGTAACATCCACTCGTTTTACTGCCAATAAGCAAGGTAAGCTTTCAATTTCGTCTGTGTTACCATCTGTCAATCTATAATTTATTGGTTGTGCTGAGAATGTTTCGCCCACAATTCCTTTTCCAACACAAGGCCCAACTGCTACTGTGCGAAACGAAATGGTCTTATCTAGAGGTTAGTATCGAGACTTGACTTACAAATATCCATATGCTCTAACTTTTATTTTACCTTTGATATCGTATTAAATTCTTCCTTTTCGATAGCTATTGTGATTACATTTTCGAAATGAATAAGTTTAATTTCGCTACTATCAATAAAAGATGGATCATCCACATTTTCATGATAATCATCGTCAACAATATCTTCTCCTCCATCTGTAAATCCCAGCTCTTGTCGTTGTTGTCTGGCTGCTCTTGCGTGCTCACGCTTACGTTCTAAATCTCTTTGGATCTTTTCGTTCATCATATCAGATTGTGCGCGTAGCTCTGCTTCACGTTCTTTGCGTTTTCGGTCCATTTCTTCCAATTCACGTTCGCGTTCTACTTTCATATCTTGTTCGTTACGAATGACCATTTGTTCGTGAAGTGTCAACTTTGAAATAGGAGGAGGTGGCGCATTATGGTTAGCCAAAAAGGCGCGTACATGGTCACTAAGATCGTACATCATTTCTTGGCCTTGTAATTGTTTTGCTGTTTGTTGTAAAGAGTTTGTTAATTGACGTAACACGTTAGTCGAAAGTCCACGTGGATTGATCAAGTGAAGTTCGGGTGGTTTATTAGGGTATGTCTTTGGAAATCTCACTTTAAGATCTACTGTTGCATGAGCTTCATTCTCTTCTACACCTAAAGGGTATAAATGAAGAATGAATTCAGGATCAGGTTGAGAAACCTGTTGAAATAAAAATAAAAAGACGTTAGTGATTTGTCGTTTGCTTTTTCAATTAGGTTTACCTTCCAAGCTGTCTTATTGACCACTGGCTGGTAATCCTCCATGAATATTGCTTTTAAAGCTTCAATTTCGTTTTCTTGAACTTGTTTTAGTTCTTCGAGATCCATTATGTTTATTTAAGTGTGTGTATGTGTGTAAATGTGTCGTTGGTGTTGGTGTTGCAGATATTTGTTGTTATTTTTTGGTTTGAAAAAAAAAAAAAGAAGAATACGAAAGAGAATTTACTCCATTTTAAAGTGAACTTTTTCTTTTATTTCAAGAAGGCGTATGAGAAAAAGAGAGAATAAGAGTTTAAAAAAGAAGCTTTAAAGAAGAAAATAGAAGAAAGCTGACGTTTTTAAATACAAAATTCAAAATTTAATAACGGAAAAAAGTGTATCCTTAATCAGATCTGCACTGGCTGATATTTTACATTTGAAAATGTTGTAAGTTCTTTTTTTTTTCCTGATCAGGACATGGAGCATATGCTTTTCACGTTTTAAAACAAATGATAACATTTGATAATTGTTTCGAGGTCTAAGAGCTAGATCAAACATACGCATAAATATTATTGCATATGTGTGTAGTTACTCCTAGCGGTGTTTGTTTAAAGACAACTACAATTCTTATGATATAAATGTTAAAATCGGATCATCTTATATGTTATATTTATGCTCTTTATTTCATTTTTAAGCTACATATACATAGGTATCTCTTTCTTGTCTTGCAATAAACTGCTTTTCTAATAGTTGTTCGATGCATTTCTTAATCATAATAACAGAAGGCGAAAACCTAGAATTAGCTTGATCAAATATTTCTTGAATTAATTGCACATGTGGCAAAACTTGTCTAGACTTCATGATTCGTACAATAGCTGCTTGTAAATACATTCTTCTATCTTCGTCTACAGATTTACGTGCTGATTGGCTTTCTTGTTGATTATCGCCTTGCGATGCTGCAGTCACTTTAATTTTGGTACGTTTACTATTGATAGAGTTAGTTAGTTAAATAAGCAATTACTATATTTATTTTCTTTACCTGATAAATGATGTATTAACTCTAATTTTGCTCGTTAATGATAAATTATCGCCATTCACAGTTTCCAATACATGAACATCAATTAATGGCTTTAAACTTTTCATCGTATCTCCTTCAGTCAAACCTGATTGAAGAATGATATCATTGACTAAAAGAGGAATACCTTGATTGAATAAAATCAAGATAATCATTTGATACAAACTCACTTGTAATTCGTAATTTCTATCAAGATGATTGATTCGAATCTCTCCTCTAGTTAAATTCCATTGCCATAATAAACGTCTACCGTTATAATGGTTTCCATAAAACGTTTCAAATGATGAGATATTATTTTCAAGCTACATATACATACCGGTTGATTAGTTCATTAAAAAACGTGTCCTATATATTTAAAAAAAAAAAAAAAAAAAAAAAAAAAAAAAACTTACCACTGCGGGTATTTGTATTTTGTTGGTATCGGGGCCTGTATCTTCTTTTTGGTTTAATGGCCAAGCACCAGCTGTCAAAACTAGTATATCCATATTCACTAATAGAGTTATATTTTTTTTTTTTTTTTTTTTTTTTTTAGTACTTTCATTCAAATGTAATTTTTTCTTTGATTTTATACCTTGACCAGTTAAATTCTTTTCCTTAACATAATTTTTAAATTTAGTGTTTAAGTCACTACTTAATGACATATCAGTGAACATTTTGTTAAGTTTGCTGGTATACTCAACACCACAAATTTCTTTCAAACGATTAATCATGTTGATTTCCAATTCTTCTGAAGAGGAAGCACCATAAATAAGACGTTTCGCTAACATTCTCGAATAGAACTTTTGAAACACATCCTTATCTTCAACATATTTAAATAGAGTTACCATTTTCATTAACCTTTCTTCTTGATCCCCTTCATCCATATCTGCAACAATTGGTTTCTTTAATCCTTTTCTCTTAGTTGGACCACCTGCAGTACTTGTGGCTTCTTTTTTACCAGCATTTTTTTTCATCATCATATCACAGTAACGAGCTAAAGTTTCAGGGCCATTAGCAGGTAAGTTATTACCCGAAGAGTCGTTAATAATCGTTCTAAATGCTTTATCAACAGCAGCGGTAAACAAAGGATCAGAAGAAAATACTTGATGATTTACTTGATAATATTTTTGATGTAAAGATAATAATTGATCTACATAGGATTTGGGATTCTTTGTTACACTTGAACCTAATTGTGTCACAATATCTTTTCCAAGTTTTGAGACATAATTTTGATAAATTTCCAATATTGGCTTTAAACCATCAGGTATACGATTTAAAAGACTATAAGCCAATGTACAATCTATTAAGAATAATTTTCATTATTATTGTATCCATTTTAATTCAATTTTTATATTTACCTTGAAACCTTTCATCTTTTAACATGACTTCAAATTCATCAATAATACGATCTTGATAGGCTGCAATATACTGAGCCTCAAATTCTTTTACGATACGCCCGTGCGAAGTCGAATGACAGTATTGATTGTTACGCACAATTTCCTGTTGCAGTCTCTCAGAGGCCTTTTGCATAAATGCACTAATACTACCTGAAGCAATTTCTCTAGCAGCTTCCGCCTCATAATATCTTTTTGTATGAACTAAATAAGGTCTTTCAAATTCTTCAATATATAATTGTAATGGCTGTTCCGTAAACGAATTGACCTGTACTAATGAAGTGACAACTGATTTAATCGTGCCATGAGGCGCGTCATCACCATCTCTATCCTGTCGGATCAATTCAAATACTTGATAGAACAATTTGTTTTGATGTTTATCACGAATTGTAAACAAGACGTTGTTTTTCCATAATAATAATGCAAGTGCTTCTACATTTTGTTTTCTGTATTTGCCAGTAACAGAAGCATTGCGACCACTGGAAGAGTTCGATGTATTGATACGGTCCAAATAACAACATCCACGCGACATGTATTCTGCTGCTAATGCAAATCGCTCAAAGGCTCGAGCATACGAAGTAACAATGTCGTCATGAGTCAGCATCATCTATGTAATAAACGAATTGAGTACCTTCTTTTTTTTTTCCTGCATATAGTAAAATGTAGAATACCTTGCATTCATTAGATGTATGACCATCAATATATTCTGCAATACCTGTGAACAATCTATCAGTAAAAGGTCTTGGGATAGCAATGCACATGTCGTATACAACTCTAAAGGTATATAAAAAGAGTCAATGCGGTTCCCGGAAATTAAAAAGGGGTTTAACGTACTGGTACATGGTCATTCCTTTAATCTGTTGTTGTTTGGAAGAGAATGAATAGATGCCATTAAGCATATCTATTAGTTGTGCAAAATGCTGGTCAAAATCGATTGCTTTTCTTCTTAAAGTCATGATATATTATTATAATAAGTATAAAAGTAAAAAGTAACAAAAACAAAAAAAAGAATTCATTTATATAATGCATATCACGTGACCAATGGTGTTAAATTTATCAATGTGAAAAAAAAAGTGAAGGATATCTTAAGATTGAATGGCAGTGGCAGCTATTTTTTCGGCCATCATAGCAACAATAGCTGCGCCTACTATTCGAGAATGTTTTACTACGCCGACAGAAAGTTTGACGGCAATATGATCTGGGATGAGGTCTTTGATTGTCTTGCAGACACGAGGGTGAAAAGAAGGATAATCTTCGTATATACTTCCACTAATTGCTATGCGTTGTATGTTTGTGGTGAATAAAAAAAAAAACAAAGAAAAAAAACAAAGAAAAAAACAACGAAGAAAAAAAAACAAAGATATAAACTGCACTTACAAATAGCGTAACCTTCGTCTGTCATACCTATACCAGTAGAAGTCATATGTTGAACAATAGCAGCAATGGCAGTGCCAACTAATACAGCAGCTCTTGTACCAATTAATTCACATACTTTTTTAACTACTTGACGATCGCCTACAGTAGTTCTTGATAGATCAAGCATATCTTCCAGCACAATTCTAGTATCTTCTAATACATCAGAATCATCAGCTTCACAAACGTACATGTAACTTGTATCAAAGCTATGGGCGGTATTTAATGTTTCAGAAGATTCACCAGAAAATAAGATTTCTCGATCTACAAGGTATATTAAAACGTTTCTAACTAGCTCACCAAGAAATATACCAGTAGTCATTTTCTCAAAAACATGAAACTGTGGATTAATAGATTCTCTAGCTAATTTTCTGTCAAACCAGGTACAAGGTAGTGTACGTCGTGAGGATCCAAAATTACACCACTCTGTATTCATTATCATATCTGCGTCTCGTGTAACACTGGAATCTTTTAATTTTGTCACATTTTTTACAGGTTCGTAATAAGCGCAATTTGTACCAAGACTATGTACAATACCTAAACGTGTTGTTGGATGTTGATATGCGTGAGCTAATAAAGTACAAACAGAATCTAATATGTATAAATTAATATACATGTTTTATATAATAAAACTACTTTTTTTTTTTTTTACCATTGGCGGTGGCAACAATTTTAATAGGCAATCCTTTTAATCTTAGACGTTCATGCATTAATTCTACAATATCTACACCAACGCCATTAGGATAACTAAAACCATATCCTAATGATAAAATACGTCCAGTATCTAGCCTGGTTTGTTTAATAGCAAATCCAAATGAGACAGCCATTGGATATATAAATAAATCTTGAGTTCCCACTCGCATTAAAAAGTCGGAAATACATTCAACAACATAATCGATTAATACTGCAAAATCATCACCACTAGCCAAATCTTGAGGTATTTTATACTGATATTGGTTAATGGCTAGTTTTCCATTATCACCTTTTAATTTAACTTGACAAGCATAAATATCCATACCTGCAATTTCTAATGCAAGATATGTTCCTTTTTCGTCTCCAGTTGGGTAACCTATTTTTAAATTATCAATTTTACAGGCTTTTTTTTTTTCTTTTTTTTTTTTTTTTTTTTTTTTTTTTTTTTTTTTTTTAGTATTACCTGTAACATAGGTGGGAATCATATTAAGATCACTAGATCGGTCGTCTGCTAATCCTGCTACAAGTTCGTTTCGAAAAGAATCTACAATATTTAACAGTGTGTTTTTATCAAGGCAGAATAGTTGTTCAAGTTCTTTGACAGCATCAGCTTGTTGTTGGTTACAATGGTCCAAGTTAACAAGTGGTACTGACTGGCGTTGGCTCATTTTATTATCGTTATTGTTTTTTTATAGTCTTCTTTTTTTTCTTTAAAAGAAAAAATAAAAGGTATTAAAAAGAAAGAAAGAGAGAGAGTGAGTGAGTGAGTGAAAAAAAAAGCAAGAAATAAAGAGGGAGAGAGAGAAGGAAAGGGAAAGGGAAAACAGGTTGCTTCTATTTTTTATATATATATCTTTCTTTTTATTGGATGGGGGAACAGGCGGGTAAAAAGTATAAAGGGATTTTTTTATTTTTTTTTATTTTTTTTTGGCTGAATATGTGTACTTGGGAACTTTTTCTATTCTTCTGCTTGATATGGCTCGAGGTACCATTGTTGAAGGTCATTTTCTTCAGATTTAATATTAATACGAACATAAGATTCTGCAGTATCCTTTATGTAGAAAGTATGATTATTATCTATGAGGCCTAATCTAATCTTATCATCTTACCTCGGCAACTAAAACTAGTCTAGGGTCAGCAACAGTATAGACAAATCCGTCACGAATTCCCCATCTTTGATTATGTGCCCTATAAATGAGATTTGTGTGTGAATAACATTTGTTACACTCAAATTTTTCTTTTATTTCTTACATGGTCTTTTTGCGGCCATATTGCAATACTCTAGAATCAGGCATTAAGTCACCTATGTCTCATAATTAAATATCTATTTTTTTTTTATAATATCATGTGACAATATTTCATACCGCCTTCAATGTCCATGACTGGCATAAAAGAGAGTTAATTTAATTTAAGCATTTTTTTTTTAAAAATAAAACTTACCGAGGGAAGTGTACTTGGAAACTAAACAACCATCTTCGAAAGTCCATAACTAATTTTATTTTTATTTTTTTTTATCTTACTGTTATTATTAGTATTATTTTTTATTTTGTACCTGAGAATCATCATCGGTTTTCTATCATATGGAGATTTTATGAGTTTTAAAAGAAACATTTTAATAAAATTAAAACTAACCTTGGTTTCAGCAACAAGTTTACTACCAACCTTTCAGAAAAAAATAAGTAAAAAACTTCTAATCTAAAAACCTTTTTTTTTTTTTTACAACATACATCGTTGTCGCGATTAACGCTAATGACTAAACCGTTTTTTAAGCACTTGAGATAGAAATAGCCATGCTTAGGAAACATTTTTATTAATGGAAATAAAGTATATAAAGAGTTAAAGAAGAGAAAAAAAAAAAAAAGAAAAAAGAGAAATAACAGAATTAGAGCTCAAGGTTGAAGTTTGTACTATTCACTAATCAATTTGTCGTACAAAGCTTATTCTATTTACAGTATGATTATTACTAACTAAAAGTGTTGTGTAAACTCTTCATAAACAACTTTTTAAACGCAGTTTTTTTTTAATTTTTCTATTCTATTTTCCTGTCATATAAAACAAGCACTGTATCAACATAAATCACCAATATATCTTTTTGAGTGAGGCTTTTCAAGTCAAGAAAGGATGGAGAAACTTTTTAACTTTTATAGTTGCACAAAGTTCTTCTATTATTTGATCATCAGAAGTAAATGACGTTATACTGTATTTTCACCTGTTATTGATCTAATTTTTGAGAAAATTCAACTACCGTTTTTGGGAAAATAATTTGGTAAAAACATTTTATTAATTGAGAAAGTTAAAAGGCTAAAGTTTTTCTTCCAGGGCCAAGCAACGCTCAAAAAACGAGACAGAGTGTCTAATCCAACCTTGGCAATCTTTGAGTGTTACTTCCGAACATGACTCTACGATTCTTCTTGGAGTTAGTGTGTCTCTATTGTCAAAAGCTTCCCTCTTTACACCAAACTTTACCTTCGACCAAAACTCCTCGATTGGATTCAGGAAAGTTGAATATGATGGAAGATATACGCATTTATAGCCTCTTTTTTCAATACAAGATCTTACTGTTGCGGGCTTGTGAATGGGAGCATTGTCCATATTAACGATATAATGTCCTTTTAAATTATTTTTATCTAAAACGTCCATAACATTTTCTAAATACCCAAGGTAATGCTCTGTTCTAGTTCCGATTCTAGCTGTAGTTGCTACAACCGTGCCATCAGCCTTTCTTTTTTTGCTACCTGCCACTATGACTGGTTTTCTTAAAGAAATATCGATTACTCCCTGGGCAGAAATGGCTCCAAGGATAGTAATGAGGAAGTGCCTCGAGAGGTTGGAACAATTCACTTTGCAGGCATGCCCATTTTAGACCAGCCTCTAAAACGGCTGATATGAAGGTTAAAACCTGCTTCATCAAGAAAAACACGGTTTTTTTCAAAATCCAAATCCTTGTTAGCCATCCACTCCAAGACAGCTTCTCGTCGTTTAAATCTCACTTGTTCCGAATTACGTTTTTCAGAAATCCTTTTCCAATCTCTTGAAACTCAATGCACAGTGCTGACGAATATGATTATAAAAGGCTGTTTTACTGATCTTAATCTCAGGATATTCCTTTAGAAGCTTATGTCTCATTCGTTCCAAAGTGGTAGGTGCATACTATCAACTATGCTGATGATAAAAAGAGTATGTTGCTCTTTCATGATAGCATTAGTACCCTTACTGGGTCCTCTTTTTCTACTATGAGCGATAATATTAAATTCCTCCTATTGCTTTTTGAACCAATAAGCCGTACTCTTAGTTATGCCTGCGTCTGCAGCTGCGTCTTTTACTGGTACTTGTTCAATAACTAAAGTTATAAAGCGAGATATCTGATCGGAATTGTAGCTACGATAAGTGCTTCTTTCCTTTTTAACGTTGTATTTTACACTCAAAGCCTTCGAAAAATCTTCTATTCCGTTACTGGTGCTAATTTTCTCAAATCCATTATCACTGTTTTCTCTTGTTGCTTCGGTCTTTTCGTGTAATCCGTTCTTTTCCTCTTGAGAAAAATCTTCTAGTAAGACTTCATCAATCTCCATAGCCTCAGGGCCATACTCGCACTTTACTCTCATCATTGACATGAGACTTACTGTTACTTCTCCTGTAAGTTCTTCTGAGCGTTCTAGGTCATTAAGAGACAAGTGTTCGAGATCCATGCTATCGAGCATATTTAAAAGTTAATCTTCAAGTAAAGTTTTTTTAAAAAAAACTCGAATATATTAACACACTATCAAAACATTTCATTCCTTCGCTCCTGGAATTGAGTATATATTTCAGGAAGATATGTAATGCTAGGCCTCATACAGGTTCTTTTTCTGCTTGGTGGAAAAAAAAAGATGGTTACCATACCCGCTCTATTTAAGGCCGTTCGATTTAAGGCCATTTCCGATTTAAGGCCGCAATTTCCTGAATATTTTGCCTATTTCAACTTTTTTCAAGGCATAAATAAGGCCATGACACGATTTAAGGCCGCAAAAGTCTGAAAATTTTTACGGCCTTATATAGAGCGGGTACTGTAACAGAGGGACTTGATTTCTGGCCAGCATAGAGCTCAGATTTGAATCCAATTGAGAATATGTGGGCCGTCCTTAAAAATAAATTTGAAGACATAAGAGGCGGTATCGACAATACTGAGAAATTCATAAAAAAGAATGGGATAAAATGGATATTGATCTTACACATAGACTTAATCAATGCCAAATAGATGTAACCTCGTTTTGAAGGCCAAAGGTGAAAGTACTCGTTAATAATCGTTTTTTATTTTTTACTTTTTTAGTACAGTACCCGCTCTATATAAGGCCGTAAAAAATTTCAGACTTTTGCGGTCTTAAATCGTGTCATGGCCTTATTTATGCCTTGAAAAAAGTTGAAATAGGCAAAATATTCAGGAAAT
>JAIXMQ010000082.1:0-99063 GCA_025716855.1 Pilaira anomala
ATTAGAAAGTCCCATCGGTAAAACATACCATTGAAATTTTCCATAGCGTGTATTGAAAGCTGTTTTTGGTTTATCAGAGTCCTTGATCTTGATTTGGTGATAGCCCGACTTCAAATCCAACGTACTGAACCAAGTTGCACCACGTAAACGATCTAAACACTCATCAATTCTTGGTAGCGGACTAGCATTCTTGATGGTGACTTTGTTAAGACCATAATAGTCAATACACATTCGCACTGTTCCATCCTTCTTCTTCACAAAAAGCACCGGAGTACCCCAAGGGAAAGAACTAGGTTCGATAAGTCCTAAAGCTAAAAGCTCTTTAAGCTGCCTTTGTAACTCATCCAGCTCACCTGGGCTCATTCTATATGCTTGACGATTAACAGGTTTAGAATTACCAGTGTCAATAACATGTTCCACAGGTTGCATATCAGGTACACCACCCAGCTTGTCTTGAAAGACTGTAGGATACTGCTTGACTAATTCATCTTTCCAGTTAGCATCAACAGTAACCTCGATACCATCTCCATTACAATTATCCTGTTTTAATTCATTTACGTATACTAAAAATGCTGTGGTACCTGTTTGCTTCATCATTCTAGATACTTGTTTAGGTGATATTAAATAGTTAAGCTCGTCAGGACCATAATTACGGCTATCAGATATAAACCTGTGGTGATATAGAATAGATAATAGAAATAAAAGATATAAAAACTAGATAAGTAGTTTGAGACTGTTTACAAGTGTTTATTAAATGTAAAAAGTGTAGAATAAAAGTGAGAGAGATTGTATCTATTCTAATCTGAGAGGGTATTTATATTTCTTTATTTTACAGACTACTGAGTTACATATATAATATCATAATAGAGTTTATACTAGTATGTTATCTGTTTCTACATTTCATACTAATTTAGTGTGTGAATCAACATCTTTATCTTTTATATGTTTTTATGATTCAATAATAAACTTCCTATTTTATTAGATATTTAATCCTAGTATCTGGATGTAACCTTACTGCTTTATTTACTATGCTAGATCACCACAAAACCTTTCTACAGGAGCTGGTACTATTTTAAATGTATTGTTATCAATACGAGTAGGGTCTTGGATAAACCATGTATTTGTTGTCGACTGAGCATATGGATTATGTTTTTGCAGCCACGAGAGTCCTAAAATAAGATCAAATTTCATACTAAAAAGAAATGCCTTCACTTTATTTTGATACCCTTGAAGATTAAGATCAAAGTCCACAGTTTCAGTTATTTTATCAACAGAGCCACCAGCCGTTTTAACTTCTCTATTTACACTTGTTCGTGCCCCAAAAATTTGATCAGCTAGCTCTGGTTTGATATAACATTCACTAGCACCACTGTCAAACATCACATTAATACTGATATCTTCACCGCTTGCAGCACGTACTACAGCTTGATACAACGGTAGCTCAGATGACGTGGCAGTGGATAATGTTTGTCTGTAATGAAGAATATCCTTAGTCACCCGTGTACTTATTGAGTCAGCATGCTTATCAATAACATTAGAAGATGCAGTAGAACTATTAGACGAATAGTGGGAAACATTATTCATTTTATTACTTTGATTATTATTATCAAGTACTTGGTTTCCATTTTCATTATTATCAAGACCAGTAGCAGTAGTAATAGTATTAAGAGTACCACGATTATTATTATTGCTGTTACGAGCAACACCTCTTCTATTACCTTGTCGCTGTTGATCAATGTTACGAATTGTCTGTAAACGTTCAGGACAAGATCTCTTAAAATGACCATTTTGACCACAGAAATGACACTTGAAGTTGTTATTATTACCAGCAGGACGACGAGGACTATTACTACCATTATTAGGAGCAAAAGAGTTATTACCACCACAATTATAGTTGTTATATCGACCACCCCTAGTTTCAATAGCATCCAAATCCATAGGATCGTTAACCATATGATTATGTATTAGAAGAACCACCACTATTTGAGCGAGAATTCATAGCTATAGCTGAAGCATAAGGTCTTGTAGCTTCAAAGTTTAAAGCCTGATGATAACACTTATCAAGAGTACGAGAAGAAATGGGGATATCACGAAGTTGTGCTTGAAGTTCAGCATGAGCTAAACCTTTTCTAAACACATGACACTTCTCCTGTTCAGTCATATCTGGAATAAGAAGAATGATATCCATAAATTGGTCTACATATTCACGAATAGAAGTAGTTTGCTTTAGATTATCAAGTGCATCACGCGCATCATCTTCAGCATTAGTTGGACGAAATTGACTAGTAATTGATTCCTTCAATGTTGTCCAAGCGGTAGGAAACTTATCAGGGTAATCCTTTTCCAAAGATCTCAACCAGGTATCAGCACGACCTTCAATAAGTGTGAGAGCGTACATATAGGTTTTACAGTCATCCCATCCACGAAAAGATTTGCATCTATCGATAGCACTAATCCATCCATCAATCTTTTTAATATCACGATCACCTGTGAATGGAGTGGGATGACGTAGAGGTACTGAAGAAGTATTATCGCCACTTCTTTGATCCACAGCCTCCGTAAATTGAGTAATAAGTGTAACTATTATGTCATAGGGACTACCAGCAGATTGTTGTTGTTGATCTTCCATATTATACCAGTTAAAATAAAGTTATTCCAGTTACAATAAGTTAATTCCAGTTACAATAAGTTAATTCCAGTTACAATAAGTTAATTCCAGTTACAATAAGTTAATTCCAGTTACAATGAGTTAATTCCAGTTACAATGAGTTAATTCCAGTTACAATGAGTTAATTCCAGTTACAATGAGTTAATTCCAGTTACAATGAGTTAATTCCAGTTACAAAGAGTTAATTCCAGTTTTCCACCCCCCCCTTTTTTTTTGGTTCAAATATAACACGCTCTAGTAGACCCTTGTAAAAAAATAGACGCGTCACTATTTTTTTTTTTTTTTTTTTTTGAAAAAAAAATTTCCCTGTTTTAGAACGAGTTAAGTTGTTAAAATATCTTGAAAAATAAATTATGTCCTGGTGCTACCAGATGTCACGCACTTTCTTATTTATTTAGTGATTCTAAGCTACGAATTCAATAGTTACTTCCTAATGACTTGAAGCAAATGGGAATTCAAATGTTTTAAGAAAAGCAGAAAAAGAATCGTTTTTATTATTTATGCTGCGGTACTATATTTATACTAAAATTAATTAAACTCCAGACAAGCAATTTATTCTGTGTTTCTTCCGGGCCGGAACTCTGGGCTTGAATGTCTTCTTCTTGTTCTTGTTCCAGTTAACCACGCAAGACAGTATTCCTTCTAGTATTGGGCTGACAAGAATGTAATGTAAGTATTTGACTTATTGATTATTTCTTGGGTTAGATAGAAAAATGTGTTTTCAAACAGTAAAAATGTATTGCAGAGAAGAGAGAAGCAGACTATAGCACCAAGCAAATAAATAGTACTGTTAATAACTCTTAACATACGATCCATTATACAATAATTAACCTACGTTATTGAAACTAATAATAAATATATATATCACAGAGAATAGATATTAAACGTTTATAGCACTGAGCACCAAGCAGATCGATTTAAAGAGTAAGAATAGGATAAGTTTATTTAAAATATGAAAAAGATGTCTCTTATATACTAAGAAAAATATCAAGAAACGGAAATACTAAACGGGATCATTTTCTTCGATCAACTTCTTTTCAATTGACATTTTACCAGATGTTGGTAACTGCAATATAAATACTATAGTAAATAAAATAAAATAAAAACTTGAAACTGCAATATTTTTGATTTGTCAAATGGCGTAAAAATATCTTGAATATAAAAATAACAATGCGATTTTACACTTGAAGTAAATTAAAAGTTGAAACGTCAAAACCAGAAAAAAGACTTGATTTAGCAACACCGAAAAATAAAAGACGATAAGGTGAGGTGACACTTGAGAAAATAGGAGAACCAGAGAGCAATTTGAGGCAAAGTAAAGTGATAACAAATAAAGAAAAATAGAGAAAATAGTAAAATAAACAAAAGATAATAATAAAAAAAAGAAAGGAATAAAAATAACAAAGAGTGAAAATAAGAAAATAAAATAAACAATAAACAGAAAATAAAATGAAATAAGCAGAAAAATAAAACAATCGACAAAATAAAGTTGACACTTGATATAGATTTTTGTGACCAGAATAAGTGGAGAGAGATTTGGCACGACCAGCGTAATTAACAATAAACAATTAAAATATATCTTGAGTAAAAGCAGCAAAATAGATATTGAGAGACTACTTTTTGACAGGAAGATACTACTAATGAGAACTGTGAAGAAAAACCAAAAGAATAAGCCTAATCAAGATGTTTAGAGCCAAAAAGAGCACAACTAAAAGAAAAGAGTCAAACCCAAGAATATTCACGTGAATGTCACGTGTTCTCAAAAATATTATTTTAAATGTCCGGCGAAAAACACGTGCTCATTTGACATCTACACCCCACCCAGACAGACATTACATAAATTGCTTAGCGGATCAACTTTGAAATATGGCCATGGCTCTTTCCACCTGTACATCGGGTATCATACGTTTACTTTCTCTAAAAGGGACAAGAATATCACCATGCACTGCTTCTTTTAACCTTATTGAATGAGGGCCGACGAGGTAGTAAGTGTTGGTGGCTTCATTTACTTTTACAATTCCTAAAGGTCCAATGAACTTGTCTGCGAACTTATCACTAGGATAATGATCTTTCATTAATACTTTTTCACCAACCTTGAACGCAATACGGGGAACTACTGTCTTATCATACAAGATCTTTCTGGCTTTTTTCTTCTCTTCAGCATTGAACTTAGCAGCAGCACGAACTTCAACCAACCAATTTTCAATTTCTTTAGCCCGTCTAGCTATTTCTTCTTCTACCTTACCAACAACGTAATCATATTTTGGAGGTACCCAAGTGGAAGGTGTACGCCTTTCATAGCCGTATAAGAGCATGCTTGGAGTATAACCTGTAGCTTCGTTTTTCATTGTTCTGATCGCCATTAGAGCTGGCTGTATATACACGTCCCAAGGCTTTGCATTTTCTCTCTTCTCAATTTAGCCATAGTTTGAATTAGAGTATTGTTCAATCTTTCCACTGACCATTACTTTGCGGCTTCTACTAATACTGAACGATGATTGCATTCAATGTTCTTTAGGTAAGTTTGTACATATTCGGCCATATAATTAGCACCACAATCAGTGATCAGATGGACTGGGAGCACCGTAGACAGCAACGATTTCGTCTTGAATGAATTTGGCCGTAATTTCAGCAGTTATTTCTTTGACAGCAAGAGCAATTGGCCACTTCGTGAGATAACTACCGCTACGATCATATACTTATTACCAGAAGGTGTTTCGTCTAATGGACCAAGTAGAACGGTCTTGAAGGTGTAGGAACAATATACCCGGGAGTAATTCTATTGTTTTGGATCTTTTGCCTAGCTTGACAGGTAATACACTCACTAATCACTCTTTTACTCGCTTGTGCAGTCCTTTACCTAGAAATTGGAGATGTACCTTACTCCATGTATTGTTTTCACCAAGATGTCCTTCGTTATGTACTTTGATGATAGCAGCATCCATAGTACCTTCATGCAACAGTTGACGACCATAATAAGCACATTCGTCTTCACCCCACCTTATTTCGAATAATTGACCCTTAGAAGCGAGAAATTTCTTAGCTTTTCCGCGGATAGTAGCTTTCAAGCTTTCAGTAGCATCTCTTGGGTACGATTTACTCACCACGTAATTGTATAAAGCGATGTAAGTAGGGAAATCCATTTGAATTATAAGAAATATTTTTTTTTCTTTATAGTAAGACTTGCAACATTGGATTTGACTACGACTATTTATATAAATTGAGCAGTAGAGATTTTTTGAAACTTGTGACCTAGCAACCTTTCAGCGTAACATTGATTGACGATAGAGTTGGTACGTCTAAACAAACTTAGAGTTCATACGATACTTGATGCACCATCATGTAACATATACAAATAAGACCGGAATACTAGAATCGGATATTCTATAACTAGAACTGCATATTACTTGCACCATCACTATATTCGTATACGTTCTTCTTTTTAGCAACAAAATAGATTTCAGACTTCATAACCTAAGATAACAGAATCTTCGATCCACCTTAATTTCTTCACACACCGGAAGCACAACAAATTTTTTTTTTTTTTTTTTGCAATTTCAGTTTCCGCACCTAGTGGATTGAAATAAAACAAGATCATGACACGACTTGTTGGAAACCTTTAAAATAGCAATAATGACTTGGTAGAGACCTTTTACCATCATTCGAAAGAGCTTTTTCTTCTACAGCAGGACCTACTATTCAATTGAAAATAGCTTGCGAATTGACAAGATACAGTGCTTGACTTTCACACACCTTTTTCCATTTTTAGACATAAAATAAAATAAAACTAAAATTTTAATTTCTTGTAATCACCAATTTCTTTGACAGATAGACAGACACTTCAAAGTAAGCTTGATATTGATCGATTTGACTTGAGTTAACTTCTTGAAATTAGTTGATATCACAGAGAACAACCTAATTTACATACGCACATAGCAGAGAAACAACACACGATAAAGACCAATTATTACAGCAATCAAGACATAATTTTTTTTTTTATTTAATAAGAAAAATAAAATCAAATAGCAATCTTAAGCACAGCACTAAACCCACAGAGCAATTTAATAGAGTTTTCTTTCTTCATACCAGTGACCATACAAAGAAATCAGTTTAAATAGAGACCATTAAACCTTGATAGTTTACCGCCAGTTCCGGGCAAGTTTCTTGATAACATACACACCAAAAACAAAAGAAACCAAAAAGACACACACCAAAATACTTCACACCCGTTGATAGTTTTCTGTCATCCCGGACACTTCTTTTTCATATATCTAGCCACTAGCTGATACTTCATCATTAGCTTTCAACTAATTAACTTCTTTGGCATGTATACGAGAAAGACTATCACTAGGTATATGAGCACCAGGTTTGTATCTAAATACAAACGAAATCCCATCAAAGCAGCTGCCCACCTATTAATTTGGATTGGACTGACATTGTTCAAAATGTACTTAACTGGCATGATCACTCACCAAACAATTCACGACCTGCAAGATAGTGTCTAAAGTATTTTACACCCCAAACAAGAGCCATGGCTTCACCTTCAGTGCACCTAAAGACCTTTCGTATTTGATCTCATGGATCTGGAAGCATAGGCTATCACGGTTTCATCTTTTCAGTACCATCGGGACTTTGACTTAGTATACAACCGATACCCTGGATGGAGCACAGTCAGTAGTTAACCTTTGTACTTGATAGGGGATGGATGAGCTAAAATAGGGAGCAGAAGTAGCTACCTTTCAAATATTAAAGGCAACTTGACATCGGAGCCAAACGTACTTGACCGTTTTCTTCAAAAGATTAGTCAAAGGACCAGCAGTTTCAGCAAAGGCCGGTATGAACTTTCTATAAAAGTTTACAGTACCCAAGAAACTCTTTAATTCACTACAGTTTTCTGGAGGTCTCATTTCTTCTATCTTCTTTACGTTACTACCAGTTGGTTTCACACCTTCAGCACAAATACGATGACCCAAGTAGGTGATTTCAGTTTGAAATATTTCAGCTTTCGCCCATTTCAATTTTAAGTTAGCTTCAGCGAGTAAACCAAATAACAAATTCAACGCATAAGCATGTGCTTCCACCGTATCAGTACCAATGATCACATCATCCACAAATAAATGAAAATACGTGCCAATATACGGACCTAGTATATTCATAAGAGTACGATTAAAGAAACCTGGGCTTAAAGAGAGACCGAACGGGATACGATTATGTTCAAACGTTCCATATTTGCAGATGAACCCTGTGTATTGTTTAGATTCTTCACTGAGAGCCACTTGCCCAAATCCATTTGCTAGATCTAACACCGTAAAGAATTTCTTACCATGAAACGAAGTAACCACATCAAAGACATTTGGCATGGGGAAATCTTCTACCACGATATTTCGATTAATACCTCTGAGATCATAGATAAGCCTGAGACCACCGTAGCACGTCTATAAAAAAGATGCCGCTAACCCAAACACCCTTACTAGGTCGTATCAAACCTAATTTCAGCATAGAATCTAATTCTTTCTTCAAATATTCATCCTCTTCCCAAGACATTTGATAAGCTCTACTCTTGACTGGTTTTGCACCTGGTTTCAACTGGATAGTCAATTCCACATCTTTAACGAGCCCAGGACCACCAAATTCGGCGAAACAAAGTTTATTAGCCTTAATAACCTCGCCAATTGCAGAAGGTAATTCATCAGTAATCTTATCAAACGCCAATTCATGATCTTCTAAGTCACCACATGTAGTAACACCTGTTTCTGGATTCAAAGCATACTTAAACTCAGTTTGATCAGGTAAAGCTTCGTCAATGTAACTCTTGAGGTTATCAGGGGGATATGAGGTAACCAAATTTTCAACTTCACCATACTTCTCGTCACCAGGTAAATTACAATACCATTATGATATTTAGTGCCTTCACCAGATACTAGAGGCTCCACCAAATAATCATACCCATTAGGTTTGGAACCATCCCACATAAGCGCAACTGAATAAACTTCAGCACCAGCAGTACCAATTATACTATGAGTAGCCTTTTTAGAGCTGTAAGCTTGTACCATGATGGATCTCGTACCATTCTTTACTGGGATTTCCACCATATTTTCCTTCGCATGTATGATGATACCATATTGTTTCAAAAATGTCATACCTAATAAAAGGAGGGTTCACCTGCAGCATTGGAATAGTTATCTTCCTTGATCACCATGTGTTCTACACGTAAACGACCACCAATACGGATTGGAACTGACACCGTTACTTCACATTGATTGCGTTTTCTATTTTCCTTTGTAGTTTCAATAGTCTTGATACTAACAGAATCACCAGAGCCTATCAAGTTTAATTTTTCAGCAAAAGAACGATTAATGACACTAAGGGCGGAACCACTATCAAGAATGATACGGGCAGGTTGGTCTTTGACCATTCCAAGAACAGCTAAAGGAGTCGAGGTTTCTAACAACACCTTTTCATAAGGATAATCATATACAGTATCATTATCACTTTCTTCTTCCGTAGACATATCATCATAAGATTCGTAACCTGACGTAGAATCACCACTAGAATTACCAGCACTCGATGACACCGAAGTATCACTATCATCATCACTTTCATTTTGAACAAGATTCACAGCCGTAGATACAGGTGGTAGAGGTATATTAATTGGAGCCTTAGCTTTACCCTTTCGCGGTTTACGGCCACCTAGATATCGTAGCCCATCTTTCAAGTCCTTTTGTACTTGTTTATCTAGTACTACCCATTCTTTTAAAGATAAAGGTGCTTGACTTTCACCCAGACGATCCCAGATACCCTTAGTAGTGGTAGTAACCTTAAGTCTTCTTGGAGGTGCTCTCACACGCCTAGGTTTATCACCCATAATAGCAGCAGTGGATACATTTCCATCTAACGTACGAGGTACTTCATTCATAACTTGATCAATAATAATAGGAGCTGAACTTGATGCGACTGTACGAGGAGTCGGTTTAATGCGAGGCTTCTTAGTCACCTTTCCTTTGCTAATGGAATTACTAGAACCAGAGTTAACACTTCCAACTTCTTCCACTACTCGTTTAGTAGTATATATTTCAGCTTCTACCAAATTCACTTCTTGATCACCATTACTAACACCACGCCTATCATCATTGTTGTTGTCCTTAATTTGATTGCGGACATTATTAGGTGGACTACCTAATAACGTCCTTGGGCTTTTCCCATACCATTTGAAGTAGAAGTAGCATCCTCACCAAGCGGTATAGCATTTACCCCCGTAGCAGGCGTTCTTTCTTGTTCTTGTTGAGTGACACTACCATAATTCGGCTGTACTCTACGAGGAATACGAGGCTTAGAACAATACGTAGCAATATGACCCACTTCTTGGCAGTTATAACACTTTCTTTCATTGTTGGTGACAGGAGGATTGGCAATTCTAACTTGTTGATGAGTACCATGGACATAATTACCACTATTGTTAGACGTATTTAAAGACAGTTGCAAAGCTTCAAATCCTTGACAAAGTCGGTCCACCGTAGAAGCTAACGAGTTCAAAGATGAATTATTACTAGAGTCACCACTATGATCACCATTATCAGGGGAAGAAAAACTATAAGTAAGTTCAGCAGGTACCCTAACTGAGTTGGACGCCTTAGCTTGTACCATGTTGATACCACTACCGTACTTATTTTCATTCATTTCAATTCTCTTGGCAGACGCAGTAACTTCCTCCCAATTATTTAACAGAGAGTTGACATCAGAAACACGTAAAGCGATAGGTTTATGGATAGCACGCATGAAGTATCTAATCTTGGTTGGATCACTTACACTCAATAGAGTGGATAATTCCATGACACGGAATTTTACATCATCAACTGTTTGATTAGCATCTTGTCTCAAGTTTTCAAGCTCTTCCCACCAGGCGTCCTTTTGAGCTTCAGAGGCAAATTGAACCGTAAATTGTTTAACGAAGTCATCCCAACTTTTAATTTTTGGTTCAATAATATTCCACCAAATAGCAGCAGGCCCAGCAAAATAAGATGCCAGAACAATAACCATTTCTTCATCGGAGAAACTCATACCTTTATAAATGCGTTCCATAGCGTTCAACCACACCATAGGATTAGCTGAGTCTTTTTTTTCACCACGGAAAATAGAAGGTTTAGCTAAGAATTTACTTATACGACCAGCAGAGGCAGCATTCATTGAATTACGAGGTTCTTGATTAGTGTTAACAGATACACTAGGCTGAGGAGTTGTAGGCATGTTACTTGAAAAATAGTTTTTTGAATTGATTAATATACTTGGATTAACACAACAGAAAAAGACACCAGACACAGAAAAAAGAAATAACAATAGGTAAAGATTGCAAAAGTTTGAAAAATCACGGCGTGGTCTCCAAAATGTAATATAAGTATTTGACTTATTGATTATTTCTTCGGTTAGATAGAAAAATGTGTTTTCAAACAGTAAAAATGTATTGCAGAGAAGAGAGAAGCAGACTATAGCACCAAGCAAATAAATAGTACTGTTAATAACTCTTAACATACGATCCATTATACAATAATTAACCTACGTTATTGAAACTAATAATAAATATATATATCACAGAGAATAGATATTAAAAGTTTATAGCACTGAGCACCAAGCAGATTGATTTATAGAGTAAGAATAGGATAAGTTTATTTAAAATATGAAAAATATGTTTCTTATATACTAAGAAAATATCAAGAAACGGAAATACTAAACGGGATCATTTTCTTCGATCAACTTCTTTTCAATTGACATTTTACCAGATGTTGGTAACTGCAATATAAATACTATAGTAAATAAAATCAAATAAAACTTGAAACTGCAATATTCTTGATTTGTCAAATGGCGTAAAAATATCTTGAATAAAAAAATAACGATGCGATTTTACACTTGAAGTAAATTAAAAGTTGAAACGTCAAAACCAGAAAAAAGACTTGATTTAGCAACACCGAGAAATAAAAGACGATAAGTTGAGGTGACACTTGAGAAAATAGGAGAACCAGAGAGAAATTTGAGGCAAGTAAAGTGATAACAAATAAAGAAAAATAGAGAAAATAGTAAAAATAAACAAAAGATAATAATAAGAAAAGAAGAAAGGAGTAAAAATAACAAAGAGTGAAAATAAGAAAATAAAAATAAACAATAAACAGAAAATAAAATGAAATAAACAGAAAAATAAAACAATCGACAAAATAAAGTTGACACTTGATATAGATTTTTGTGACCAGAATAAGTAGAGAGAGATTTAGCACGACCAGCGTAATAACAATAAACAATTAAAATATATCTTGAGTAAAAGCAGCAAAATAGATATTGAGAGACTACTTTTTGACAGGAAGATACTACTAATGAGAACAGTGAAGAAAAACCAAAAGAATAAGCCTAATCAAGATGTTTAGAGGCAAAAAGAGCACAACCAAAAGAAAAGAGTCAAACCCAGGAATATTCACGTGAATGTCACGTGTTCTCAAAAGTACTATTTTAAATGTCCGGCGAAAACCACGTGTTTATATGACAAAAGTGTAAGTCTTGTAAAAGTTCTTTGATTCAACTCTCAGTGGTTAATCAGTAGTAAGTAGTATTTAAGTAATATTAAATAGAAGATAATGTTTATTCAAATAAAGAGTGGGAGTATTTATACTATTCGACTATGTGTTAATTATGTAATAAGTAATTGATATAAATGTAGTATGATAATGATGGTAATATATAAAGATGCATAAAAGGTAATAAGTATTCGTAATCATTCGTAATGGTATTCATGTGTTGACATATGATGAGTTCTTCATGTGTTGGCATATGATATTTTGTTGTATGATTATTATTTCTTATTCTTCTTATTATGTCTGTGGGTATTGCATATGTTTGGTGTAAACTTGCGCTTACGTAAAGCTTTCTTTTTGAGCATGATTTCTATTTCCACCGGAATATTATTATTCGGATCGGACACCGGAATAGTTCGGCTCGGAACGCCTGAATCTTGGACATCCAATCCATCACTCGATTCCAGGCTGACATTACCCCCTTTCAAGCCTTGTGTTCGACCCTGAACACTAGTAGCAGGCGGAATTAATAAAGGACTAACCGGCTCAGGTGAAAAAAAAATGGGTTCAGTAGCAGAAATAGCAGGTGAATTAAGGACTTCGTCTTCTTCAGGAACAGATATGTCAGCGACAGTAGGAGGTAGAACAATAGGACCATCTTCATTAGGATCAGCAACAAGGTTTTGAGATGGATGGGTAGGAGGAACCTCGTTAGGTGTATTAGTATAAGTGGATGTAACGGCAGTGTCATCAATAGGCTCATTGTCTAAAATATCATCGACGTCATTAAGTATAGGTGTCACAGGATCTATATTATCGCCTCTTAAAGGCACGGGCACGGACTTCATAGCATCATTGTATTCCCGACGAGCAGCAGTAGGATCATACCAAGGTTCAACAGGACGATTACCTTTTGCAGGGCGTAAACGATCAACGTGAACAAGTGACTTTAAAGGTTCACCAGCCAAAGTCTGTAGTTGGTAAGTACCATAGTCAGGGAAAACTTCAACAACAATAAAAGGACCCTTAAACTGAGGCTCAAGACCATAGCGACCTTCATGCGTTAACATAACCATATCACCTAATTCAAAAGTAAGCTTCTTGATAGTAGCATCCCAACGTACTTTATCTTTTTCTGCCATTGCTTTTAATCGAAATTCTGCAGCAGCACGGTGTTGACCAAGTCTAGCTAATTCACGGGAAGTAATATCTGCAATAGTACGAGGATCTTTAAAAGTAGCAGAATCAATATAAGGATGTAGGGTATCACCTGGTAATTTTGGTTCACGACCATAAGTTAAGTAAAACGGACTGAAACCTGTAGTAGAGTGAACACGAATTCGACAAGCCCAGAGTGCAGCATGAACAAAATCATCCCACCTATGAAGAGCGCCATTAGTATATTTACGCAGCATTTGTTTAATAACACCATTAAAACGCTCAGCCTTTGCATTTGTACGAGGGTGATAAGCAGAAGTTAATTTAAATTTGGATCCAATTCTTTTTGTATATTCTTGAACTAACGCACTAGTAAAATTAGCGCCTCGATCTGTTACGATTTCAGACATCACACCAAAGTTCATCACAATCTCTTCATATATAAAGTCAGCGACAGCTTCTTTTGATGCTACAGGTACAGCTCTAGCAACACACCAGTTTGTAGCATAATCTACACCTACTAATAACCACCGATTTCCTTTTAAAGTCATAGGAAGATCAAGAAAATCCAAGTGCCACCTATCAAAAGCAGTTGGTACCTTTAATGGATGCATTTCATCATGATGAGCACGACCCCTGCGACTATTAATTTGACATGAAGGACATGAATTTAGCCATTGTTGAATATCTAATCGAAGCGTAGGCCACCAAAAACGAGACATTAACATCTTGAGCATTGTTTTATAACCGGCATGGCCAAAAGAATCATGATATTGACTAACTGTTTCAGCACGTTTGGCAAAAGGTAAAAATGGTACAGGCTTCACACCTGTAGTAGCATCTATAGCAACTTTACGATAAACTTGATTAGCAGTAACAGTGAAGTGTTTTTCTTCTCTATCTAAAATAGCTTTTATCTCGGCTGATTTTACCTTTTTTCTATTTTCTGGGATTAATAAAAGAGGCCAATCACTGCGGAGTGTAGCAGGTAAGTGATTCCATGTTGCGTAAAGATATTCAGGCTCCATCGGTTTTAAATTAGGGTTTGAGACAGTAGTATTAAAATCCATTCTTGATAAAATATCGGGTATTATGTTTTCTTTTCCGGGTTTATAACAAATATTTGGAGCGTATAATTCTAATTCATTAATCCACCTGATTAATCTACTTGGCGGGTTTTCTTTTGATCTAAAATATTCTAAGGGAAGGTGATCTGAGAATACAGTATAGCCTTTAGGACAGCCATCTACATAACATCGCCAAGTACGTAAAGCATGTAAAATCCCAACAGTTCTCTTTCTTGAGCAGGTAATTTAGATTCAGAGTCTGCATATTTTTTTGATTCAAAACAAAGTGGATGCCATGGAAGTGTAGGATCATCGTCGGGTTGTAACAATACAGCACCACAACCTCTATCAGAAGCATCAACTTCAATTCTAAAAGGTTTATCCATATTAACTACTTGAAGCACGGGACTTGATGACAATAAACTCTTTAACCTATCAAAACTATTTTGACAGTCACTGGTCCATACAATAGGTCGCGTTTTTAAACCTGTCCCCCTTGTTAAATCAGTTAATGGTGCCGCAATCGAGGCAAAGTCTTTTATAAATCTTTTATAAAATTGTGCAAAACCAATAAATTGACGCACTTCTTGCACATTCCTCATTCGAGGCCAATCCTTTACAACTTTCACCTTTTCAGGACTTGGAGAAATTCCTTGAGCAGTGATTCTAAATCCAACAAACGTTAATTCAGTCTTTCCAAATTCACACTTTTTTTTATTCGCAATAAGAGATTCCTTTTTCAACACTTCTAGGATTTGACGGACATGGACTTTATGTTCTTCTAATGTTTCACTAAAGATAAGGATATCGTCAAGATACACAATAGTTGTTTTGTCAATAAATTCAGCAAGGATCTTATTCATCAGCGATTGAAATACAGGTGGTGCATTGCATAAACCGAAAGGCATCACAAGCCAGGAGAATTGACCATACCTCGTGTTGAACGCAGTTTTTGGAATATCGTCTGGATTGATTCGAATTTGATGGTAACCACTTCGTAGATCAAGACTTGTAAAATAACGTGCTTTACTCATTTTATCTAGACATTCATCGATTCTTGGAATACTTGAACTGTTTCGAATAGAAAGCTTGTTTAATGCTCTATAATCTACACACATACGAAGACTTCCTGGTTTATTAGAACCTGGATCAGGCTTCTTTCGAACAAAAAGAACACCAGCACCCCATGGAGAAGAACTAGGTTTTATAAGACCCAAACGAAGTAATTCATCTAGTTGTTTTTTTAGTTCGTCTAATTCTAATGGACTCATTTTGTAGGGAGGACGGGATACAGGTTTAGCATCGCCAGTATCAATTAAATGATGTATACCACGATCAGGAGGGATACCAGGTAACTCGTCTTTAAAAACATCAGCAAATTCATGGATGAGGTTATCCCAGTAGTTAGAGGTTTGTAGTTTTGGATTCTTGTATTTATCATCTTCATCATTGGATTTAATAAAAAATAGGAAACTTTCACCGCCTTTTTTTATCAAACGATTAGCTTGTTTATGACTTATTAAGTAGCTAAGTTTAGGAATAGAAGTATGTAAATGTTTTTTTATATTTTTGCAGGGTTTTAGTTTGACACTTCCATTATTTAAATACCAAGTATCGTTTTCCCAATCAGGTGATGGCTGAGCTTGCTTCAACCAAGAACGTCCTAATATAAGATCGAACTTTGTAGGAAAAACAAAAGCAGTAATTTTATCTTGAACACCATTAAGATCAATATCCATTGAAGTTTTGTATTTTATTTGAGATACATTTCCACTAGCAGTTTCAACTTGTCGATTTTTTACCGGTATGAGCTTTGAATTATTAATAGATTGAAGAACATGAGGAGATACGTAGTTTTCACTAGCGCCGGAATCAATTAGTACTTGAAACTGTTTACCATGGTATGATATAGGATAAAGAGGTAGAGTTGTAGCGATAGCATTTAGTTCAGTTAAATATTGCAATTCATCAGTAAGGGATTTTGGATATATAATAGGTAACATTTCAACAGCTGTATTTTGAGAGTAGTAAGAGTCATTGGTGGAGTAGGGCCTAGGTGTGAGTATGGGATATAATGTGCTATCTAGCAAAAGATCATTAGAATAGAGGTCAAAATCAATTAAGTTTTTATTAATATCAGGAAAATTGTTTTCATTATCAGAATCATGTAGTTGAACTTCCTGTTCTTCAACTACGTTGACCGAAAATCCTTCTTTTGATGTTGATCATCCAATTTCTTGATATCATACAATCTGGAACGGCAATTTCTTTTCATATGTCCAACCTTGTGACAATAGTAGCAAGTAGAGTTTGAGTTGTTTGATGAGTTAGTACGAGGAGCGGACGAGTATCTTCCACGGTTATCACGAGAATATCCAGAGTTACGAGGGTAGTTATTGAATCTTGAATTTGACCTTTGATAATTTCTATTATCTTCAACCACATCCAAATCCATGGGATCATCCATCCGTTGCTTAATAATTTTTTGATTAGTAGAGGGACCAGTGTACGAATCTTCTTCTTGTTGTGCGCTGTCAAAAGCCAAGGCAGCATGAATGGCTTCTTTTAAAGTAGATGCTTCATATTGGCGAATATGTGAACGCATTGGCTTGCTAATTAAACCTCGAACAAATTTATCGCAACCTTCTTCGTCAGTCATGTTGGGTATAGCTAATTTGATATCCATGAAACTGTTAATGTATGATACTACATCACTTGTTTGTTTTAATACAGCTAATCGGTCACGAGCAATTCTCACCGAATTGTCAGGCCTAAAAAATTCAGTAATCATTCTTTTCAATTCCAACCAACTTGTTGGTGCTTCATCAGTTAATTCAATGGTTCTAAACCATGCATCAGCTCTATCTCTTAATAAGGTAGTAGCAAACAAATAACTTCTTTCATTATTCCATCCTTGAAAGTTAATGTATCTTTCAACAGATCTAATCCAACCATCAATCAACAGTGCATCTCTTGTACCATCATAAACGTTAGGTTCTTTCACCCTAACCTGCTTGTTTTCAGCCATAGCAGTAGTAAACTTCTTGATAAGTTCAGCCATATCATTATTGTAATCATTTTTTTTTCAGCCATATTTTCGGATTCTGGTGCTACCAAATGTAAGTCTTGTAAAAGTTCTTTGATTCAACTCTCAGTGGTTAATCAGTAGTAAGTAGTATTTAAGTAATATTAAATAGAAGATAATGTTTATTCAAATAAAGAGTGGGAGTATTTATACTATTCGACTATGTGTTAATTATGTAATAAGTAATTGATATAAATGTAGTATGATAATGATGGTAATATATAAAGATGCATAAAAGGTAATAAGTATTCGTAATCATTCGTAATGGTATTCATGTGTTGACATATGATGAGTTCTTCATGTGTTGGCATATGATATTTTGTTGTATGATTATTATTTCTTATTCTTCTTATTATGTCTGTGGGTATTGCATATGTTTGGTGTAAACTTGCGCTTACGTAAAGCTTTCTTTTTGAGCATGATTTCTATTTCCACCGGAATATTATTATTCGGATCGGACACCGGAATAGTTCGGCTCGGAACGCCTGAATCTTGGACATCCAATCCATCACTCGATTCCAGGCTGACAAAGACATGAAAGCCTCTGTAGCTCAGTGGTAGAGCGTTCGTCTTGTAAACGAAAGGTCTGTTGTTCAATCCAGCACCGAGGCAATTCTTTTTGCCCTTTTCTCAGACAGTGTTACACAAAAGCTTTTACTTTTGTTAATCAAATGATATTGTTACGAATGTGGTTACTTGTAAAGGTGATAAGAAAGTAGAAGAGTTATTTTTACAAGTTCAAATAGAAATGTGAGCAGCAAGTTTTACGTTGTCCAACTATGAAACGAATATTATATAGAATATAATACATACAAAGAATAAAAGATTACAATGGTTTTAAGATATAATAATAACCAAGGGATCTTAAGAAGAGATTGAGTATAAAGGGAGATTTATAAGTTAAAAGCGAGATAAGTTTATTTTAATGTGTAATTTTATGTGGTATATATTTAATTGTTTTGTGAGGTTTTTTTATATGTTTAGCCAGACTCGCTTTAGCTATTGATAAAGAATCTGGTCTTTCCGAATATGAATTATGAGTACCTAATATAATATTATCCGTTATAATCTTGTTGAGATAGAATAAAAGTAATAAAATAAGGCAATTATTCCTTACGGACAAAATGAATAATGAGTAAATAGTAATTGAAATAAGATAAACGGCTAAACGAAATAAAGTATAGGGATTTGAGTAAGAATAATAAATAATGAGATTGAAAAGGATAAATAAAATAGTGTGTAACAAAGAAAAAAAAGGGAAAAGATAAAAAAAAATAACTATTGCGGTGTTATTAGCGTAGATGATATTGTTAAAAGTAGTTTGTTCGTGGTTAAAGAAAAAGAAGTTCGATAAAGAAAAAAAGAGTTTCGTGAGCACCAGGTCCTGTTGACAAGTAGAACGACTTGATAAAGTAAAGTAAAGATAAGAAAATAGAGTTTTTAAAAGTAAAATACAATGGAGAGTTTAATATCCAAGGGAATCCAAATGTAAGAAATAAAATAAAATATAATAAAAATAAGATATTATTAAATCAAAAGATAAGGTCTTTAAGTATAAAGAAGAATAAAGGTTTTAATTGTTACAAAATAGTGAATTGATTTTTATTTAGTTTGATATTTTTTAAAGGTATTTATATGTTTTTTAATTTTTAATATTTTTACAAAAACTGAGTTTTTAAAGTAGCATCCTCATCAAGAAGCATCGTCGTTGAGAAGGATGGTCTTTGAGGACAATGGATATTTAAATTTGGTAATAAGAGAAATTCGGTGTAACAATATATTGTGAGGAAGAATATTATCTCTAGAAAAGAGATTTAATTGGCTTGAAAGTTCGAAATAAACGGTTCGTAACAGTGTTGTGGTAAAAAGATAATAAAGCAAAAATAAAACAATGTTAAAGATCAAGGTGATATAAAGAAAATAAGATAGATAAGTTCTTTTACGCGTGAGCACCAGGTTTTGAGTTGTCCAACTATGTTTTTATAAGAAATTGAAGAGAAATAAAAAAAGTGTTATAACTAAAAGTTATAATAAGAAGAAGAGAAAAAGGATTTACAATGGATCAAATAAAATATAAAATAAAATCAATTTAGAGATCTTAGAAAAAAAAATGGGTTTAGATATAAAATATAAAAGTAAGGTAAAAGTAAGATGATCTTTATTGTAATTTCAAGTTTTATGGATCGTATTTATACTAAATAGAGTTGGTCATGATCTCCTTCGATAAATATCAAACCATTCGTATTGTGTCAATTTCTTTTGACATTGATAAAGATCATTACAAAACAAATATTGAGTAATAAAGTATTTCTAAACTTAGATATTGTTGGGTAAATAAAAGTAATTCTAAATAATAAAAGTGTTTCTAAACTAAAAATGATGTTGTGTTCTGTGAAAATTAATAAAAAGAAGAAGATAATAATAAATGTAAAGAAAAAGTAATAGTTCTGAAAGTGAAAATAAAATAAAGGAAACTGATGATAGTAAACCAAGGGGAACTGGGAATAATAAGTTGTCATTAAACTAATAATTTTCAATAGCAAATACTCTTTTTTGTGTAGATTACATGTGTTTAACAGAGAGGTCGTTTTAAAAAAAAACTGGTACTAGTAAAAAAAAGGTGTTCAAGTATGGTGCGCATATTTTTCTCCTAAAAAAAAAAGGTTCGCCAGGTGTACCAAAATGGTGTGTCTATCACATGTCTGGCTGATGAGGACTTTTTTTTTTCTTTTTATTATAGAATTTTTTTCAAGTAATAAGTGAAACTTCGAAGAAAAGGATTGTGTTGGATGCCTTGCTAATTGAATAACTTTTTCTTGTCAGATATCACTATCAATATGGATTACTGCTCAGTATGTTAAGAAGGAATCCATATCGAGCCCAAAAGAAACAAGTATAAATTTTGTAAGTCTTGTGGTAAAAAAAACACACGAGACAAAAGAAATGTGAACCTCCTGAAGCCTCTAGCTGTCAAAAAGCATTGTACTATTCTGCGTCTCAAGTGACACGTACTGCTCCGCTCTTAGAGTGTCATCTAATGAAGAAATTGTCTTTTAGCACGAAGAAACATTTTACCAGCGATAATAACAGGTCTAATAATGTTGAGTTGTTTGCTTTCTTGAATAATAAAAGCATGGATAAGTTGGCAGGAGAAATGAGTATCAAGGCTGGAGACTGTTTGCATATATCTGAGAAATTTTAAATAAAAAAATAGATTTTTAGTGTTCAATGGAATTAATGTCCGAATTAAAAAGTAATAAAAAAACAATCAAGTTAAAAAAAGTATTTATATGTTTTAAATTAGTTACATATTAAAAAATCAATGTCTTTTACAATCAGTGTAAGATTTAAAATATAAGGATAGTGGGTTTAATATGAGGGTAGGTGATACTATAGTAATGAAACAGTTTTCAATACTGACAAAACCCAACATTTTAAAAAGACCATGGCGATGCTATGTATAATAATACAAGTGCTCTCACTTTTTTTAAGCTCTATCTGTATACCTGAATTCATCATTTGAACCTAAAACCCTTACCTTATTGTGTATCTTTACTCAAAAAAAAAAAAAAAAATACATCTATTTACAATGCAAAACCATAACCGACATATGATGTTTTACCCATCTGTTTTGTTCAGGTATTTGTAAAATACATACTTGTATAACTTGAACAATCTGTAAAGGAAAAGTCGTTTTGTTTGGATCAATGACCTAGTTTAATGCCAACAACACACAGCATTGTGAATATTTCTAATTCTTGAGTCTGAATTTCTGTGTCAAGTTATATGATATCAAGGATATATCTAGAACAAAGTTTTCTCTCACCATCAGATCATATCTAAAACACTAGCAAATTTTCGACTAATAAATTAGGTTTCTGTACAATTTTTTTTATAGATCCACGATACTATTTAGTACTTTTCACACACACACATATATATATATATATACCTCTTCTAATAATAATAATCACAAAAAAAAAAAAAAATCACAAAATATATATATATATATATATATATTATTACTTTTACAAAAATTCTATTACTACTAATACTACTACTACCATTAATTTACATGACATCTGCATAAAGTTTAGTTAAATCTTCAGGCCCATTATGAATTTTAATCCAAGTGACAGGACACCTTTTATGTTCTTCAACATAATGATAACAACATGTATAACAGTAAACGTAACCAGAGGGTAAAGCTGTTGGATTATTAATAGGACTTGCAAGACATAATGGACATGTGTTTGGACTTGAAGGAAGTTTTGTACCACGAGGATCAGGCTATATAAATTTGACAAAATGTTAAATTTCCCTTATACATATAACATATGATCTTTGAATTTTCTCTTTACCTTAATTTTATCAGGTGGTGGTATAACATTTTCAGGTTCCCCACCTTGATTTGATCCACCTCTTGAAAATTCAGAAGAATACCACCATTCCAGAAACTTGAAAAAGAAGATAGACATGGGTAACAATACCTTTAAGAACTCAATCACTTTACTAAAGATAGTTGAAATAGCATGCATTGGATTCTTTATGATTGAAAACGGTGTATTCGGTATCAAACTTGATTTATCATGATGTGCACGCTTTAAAAAAGAATAAAAAGTTTAGTTTGTATATTTTTAAAAAACGTTAAAAAAAAAAAAAAAAACTTACATAATCATTCATACTCATGCGCTGGACTTGAAGACCTACTAAATGCAGCCAAGGTGTATAATATCTTGTCTTACCAAACAAATAAGCAACATTATAAGCCAAATTAGAACCATGATACAGGAAATTCAGGATGGGATAAACACGTTTAAATAGCCTAACCAAACGAATCATCAGTTTTCGTGTTCGTTTCGTTCCTGGGTTCTCAAGCTCTTCAGTCTCTAATTCTTCTTGCTCGTTATCTCCTAAAATAGAGGCCGATCCATGTCCAGATACCTTTTGATAGAATAAATCCAGTCGAGATTTGACATAGGGTAAACCAACCAACACCAATAACGACTTGGTGATCTCTCTGGTTGTCAAAGCTGGTGAGGATGCTGAATTAATAGGTGAGGTGAATTGCACTCGATCGAGATGACTTGTCGAAACTCGTTTTAAGCCATAAAAGTTTTCTGCAAACGATCCTCCTACACATAATAAAATATGTATATATATATATATATATATTAGTCATGGTATTTTTTTTTTGATTTTTTTTTTTTTACCCCATTCTTTCAGGTAATGACGTTCAATAAGCAACATTAAAATAGCATAAAATTCTTCATGGTTATTGACAACTCTTAATAATAAGCGTGGATAACGTTGAGCATATATCTAATATAGAATATCAATAAATAATAATAAAAAAAAACGGGGCAAAAGCAGAGGGGGGATTTTTTTTTTTTTTTTTTTTTTTTTTGCAAACATACAGCCAACATATATTGCACAGCAGGCTGCAATAACTCTTTTAGTTTTTCTTGTGCAACGAGTTCAAACAAGGAAGGACGGTAAGCGTCCTCCTGTGAACCTAAAGCGCTCATAAACTCCATGATATTTTGATTTAATGAAAAAAAAAAAAAAAAAAAAGATGCGTGTAAAAAGGGAACTATAGAAAAGATCTGATACTCAAAATGTGTCTTACAAAAGAAAGTGCACGTGATTTATTTTGATGTTTGCCTGTATACACTCACACACACTTCTTAAAATGTGTAAATATATAAAAAGTAAATATAAATGTGTTTAAAAGTGTAGATAAATTTGTATGCAAGTGCGCATAATTCTTGAAGGGGATATACTAATGAGGAGGAATAGGAAGGAGGAGGAGGAGTATAGGGATTTATAGTATCTTTTTTAGCTTCGAGTCACTTTATAAGCAAAAACATAGTTTGAACCAATGACGTTGCAATGAGAATAGTGCCTTGCTTTTGACTTGGACCTTTTTTTTTTTTTTTTTTTTTTTTTTTTTTTTTTTTATATTTCGATTTTTGTTTTTTTTTTCGTCTTCTTCTTTTTTCTTCTTTAAAATTATTTAGATTTTTATTTTTATTTATTTATTTACTTTTGGTAAGTTCCTGTTAGAAAAACACGTCTTTTTGTTTTGAGAGTAGATATTCATTTTGTTACAAAATAGATAATATGAGAGAAATTATTCACGTTCAAGCTGGTTAGTTTAAAAAAGATGTATCAAATTAAATCTCTCTGAGTTATTTACATGTTGTTTGTTTATTATTATTATTTTAGGTCAGTGTGGTAATCAAGTAAGCTTTACTTTCTTTTATAATAAATAAAAAAAAAGAGAGAGAGAGAGAGAGAGAAAGTATACACACGCGTGTGTGTGTACTAAAAAAAAAAAAAAAAAAAAAAAGAGAGAGAGCTACATTGGACCTAAAATAAATAGCTGCACGTGTACATGTTTATTTATTTACAAGTTTTTTTTTTTTTTTTTTTTATTTATTATTATTAGATTGGTCAAAAGTTCTGGGAAACTATTTCACAAGAACATGGTATCGACACAAACGGTAATTATGGTGGAGACAATGACCTTCAATTAGAACGTATCAATGTCTTTTATAATGAAGGTTCTCAAGGAAAATATGTTCCAAGGTAAATAATACATATATCTCCTTTATATCAAAAAAAAAAAAAAAAAAAAAAAAAAAAAAAAACTCCTCCCCCATTTTTTAACTCCTACTTTTATACTAGAGCGGTCCTTGTGGATCTTGAACCAGCAACGATGGATGCAATCCGTGGTAGCCCTTACGGAAAAATCTTCCGCCCTGATAACTTTATCAACGCTCAATCTGGAGCAGGTAACTCCTGGGCAAAGGGATATTATACAGAGGGTGCTGAATTAGTTGAATCAATTATGGACGTCATTCGTAAAGAAGCCGAAAATACCGATTGCCTTCAAGGTTTTCAACTTTGTCATTCTCTTGGTGGTGGTACCGGTTCCGGTCTGGGTTCCCTTTTACTTTCAAAGATTCGTGAAGAATACCCCGATCGTATCTTGAGTACCTACTCTGTTGTACCCTCTCCTAAAGTATCCGACACTGTCGTTGAACCTTATAATGCGGTTCTCTCTGTACATCAGTTGGTCGAAAATTGTGACGCCACTTTTTGTATTGATAATGAAGCTCTCTATGATATTTGCTTTAGAACTCTTAAATTAACAAATCCTGGTTATGGTGATTTAAATCAATTAGTATCTGCTGTCATGTCAGGTGTCTCTACCAGTTTACGTTTCCCTGGTCAATTAAATTCCGATTTACGTAAGCTCTGTGTCAACATGGTACCTTTCCCTCGTCTTCATTTCTTTATGGTAGGTGTAGCTCCTCTTACTGCTTTTGGTTCTCAACAGTATCGTAATTTGAGTGTACCTGAATTAACTGCTCAAATGTTTGATGCTAAAAACATGATGGCCGCTTCTGATCCTCGTCATGGTCGTTATTTAACTGCTGCTACCATCTTTCGTGGTCGTCTTTCGACAAAAGAAGTTGAAAATCAAATGTTGGCTGTTCAACAAAAGAATTCTTCTTATTTTGTTGAATGGATTCCTAATAGTGTCAAGACTTCTCTTTGTGATATCCCTCCTGTTGGTCTCAAGATGTCTGGTACTTTTATTGGTAACAGTACTGCTATTCAAGATTTATTCAAGCGTGTCAATGAACAATTTACTGCAATGTTCAGAAGAAAAGCTTTCTTGCATTGGTATACTGGTGAAGGTATGGATGAAATGGAATTCACTGAAGCTGAATCAAATATGAACGATTTGGTATCTGAATATCAACAATATCAAGAAGCTACTATTGATGAAGAATACCCTGAAGATGATGAATATGTTGAAGATGATGATGAAGGTCAAATGGATGATGACCAATAAATCTCTCTTTTTTAGTCTACTTTCTCTCTTCAGAAAAAAGAAAAACCCCACTCAAAAAAAAAAAAAAAAAAGAGAGAAAAGGCTATTTCACTCACACAATACATATACTCTTTTTCATCCCATACCTCCCTCACACAATAACAAATAAAAGCACTCAATGAACTCACTATGTATTTGATAACATTTATTCTGAGGAAAAACGCATTTTTTTTTTAAAAAAAATCCTGCAAAAAAAAAAAAAAGAACCACTGATAAAACCTGTTTAAAGAAAAAAAAAAAGAAGCTCATGTGTGTAACAGCAAAAAAAAATAAATAAAAACGGCAGTCATCATTTTAAAAAGAAGAGAAGCACTTTTTTTTTTTTTTTTGATTTGTTTGTAACCCCTTTTTTTTCGCGAGTAATAAACATGTCAAATAAAAGAACAACCAATGACCACAACGAATCCACTACAAACAATACCAATCCAAAAAAACTACGTATAAAAGAATACATTCCAACCATCCCACAAGAAAAAAAGAATAACATCGTAAGTATTATACCAGAAGAAAAAAAGAAATCAAGACATGGCATTTGGACAAAACCAAAAGAACTCGTTTTATTACAAGCCTATACTGAAATCTGGCCTCCTTCATGGAGACGAGGCACTATTTCGGACGCTTGGAAAAAAGTCTTGGACCGTGTCAACGCTGTTGCTCCTGACGAAACTGGCTTAGGTTATGACGCTTGTCGTAGAAGTGTCGAAAGACTTGTCAATAAATATCAACAATCCTTTGATCAACTTCCTCCTGACCATCAGTCAAAAGATTTTGATGGTGATACAATGAAAGAAGCTGCTTTCACCATCTTGAGATTGGTAATATATCATGCAAAAAAAAAAAAAAAAAAAAAAAAAAAAAATGTTTTAAACTTGATTTGACCCTCTCTCTCTATAGAGGCAAACCGACGAGAAAAAAGGAAAGAAAGAGAAACGATTGGAATTTGACAGACGTATTAAAACTGAACTTGCAGTTATAGAGAATACAAACACAGCAGGTCAACTTACTACTAATGTAGTGGAGCCTGTGGCTGAAACAACCATATCAACAACCGAAGACATACCAACCGAAAATACATTCAATCCCCATTTAATAAGAACAGATCCCGAACAACCGAGTCATAACAGTTTAAACGAACCCAACTCTCATCCTCCTCTTCAAGATCCTAGTAACAGAGACTTTTGGGAACGCCATTTACAAACTCAAGATCGCATGTGTAGTTTTTTAAAAAGTATAGCGGATTCATCTCGGGAAACTGTGGAATTATTAAAAGTGTTGGAACACCGTTCCAGGAAGGATTCATAAACTTTGTAAATAAAGCTGTTTTTTCTGTAAATTATCATCATATTTTTTTTTTTTTTTTTTTTTTGCTCATAAGCTGTCTATAGCCTACTATTCTCGTATAAATTCATGCTAAACAAAATTTAAACAATACTTTTATTGATAGATATTGGGGATATTTTTAAAACAAAAGAATTCTACTACTATTTTTTTTTTTTTTTTTGAATAAGTTAGAACAAAGAGACTTGATTCTTTTTTTTTTTTTTTTTTTTTTTTTTTCTTTTTTTTTTTTTTTTTTTTTTTTTTTATATCTTAAACAAGATTTTGAAGGATATCGTACAACTGTCTGTCAAAATCATCCGTAACTGCAACACATTGCTTCTTCATCTCTGTAGACGATCCAGCACCATCTGTTTCAACTTCACTAAACGATCTCTTTCTTTTACTACTACCTTCAAGTGCAGGAACCAATTCATTTGTACTTGATTCCATCGTTTCTACATCCGCTAAACTACGTATACATGTAGGTGAAGTAGACAAACAAGTAGATTGTGAAGATTGTCGTGATCGGTTCACATGAGACATAATACTATTTGCTGTTAACTGAGGCGATAGCGAGGGTAAAAACTTGGGTGAAGTCGAACAAGGTCTACTAGACCCTTCAAATTTAGGTGACGTGATGGATGAAGATGGTATAAACTTGGGTGAACAAGAAGGCGTAGTTAATTTAGTATCTGATGATACAACTGTTCCAATCGCTTGATGATCTCTTCTTGTTAACTCTACTTTTTCTTCTTTGGCTGGTAATTCATTTTCAATCATCACGTGTGCTTCCATTTTCTTACTTTCTACTACTATCCCTTCTGGTTTATTACGTCGAATCTTCTTAGGTCTACCTCGAGGCTTACCCGTCTTGACATACGAGTAATATGACTTCTTGGGCGTTGGCACCACTGGTTCCTCTTTATCTGCAATTTCAACCACCACACTTTCTACTTCCTTCACTACCGTTGAACTTCTTCTTCTCTTGCCAATCATAGTCGCTACTGGCTTCACTTCTGCTGCTGCTATTACTTCTCTTTCTCCCTTCTTTTCTTCTGTCACCATTGGACGCTTCATTTTATTAGAGGGTCTACCTGTAGGAATTCCTGATTTCGTATAACATTTAACTCCATCTTTCATAAAGTATCTTGGATCTGAACAAAGAACCTTTTCAGCATGTCGTTTTTTATTAGTAGGAACTACTACTACTTCTGCTGAATTATCTTCACTCAATCGTCTTTTATTTTTCATAGCAGCAGCCACAGGACCTACTACTTCAGTCTTGAAAGGTTTCTTTACAGAGGACGCCTTTTTACCTACATCAAGAGCAAGATGTACTTTAGGTGTTTCCAAATCATGTGATCCACTTCTATAATGAACTGCCGAATTCACGACTTCAGCCTCTTCTGCTTTCTTCTGCAGAGTTCTTGTTGATTTTCTTGTCCCCTTTCTAGGCCCACTCCATTCTTGCATTAACTCTTCTTGCACTCCTGGACTTTCAATCCACCTCAAGATTTCATCCGCACTCTTTCGATCCTCCGCCTTAGCTCTCAAGAACATCTTTAAGAACTGAATACTCATAGGTCCCGGCATACTCTTTTCCAATATCGCATCAATATTTGCATCTTTACCAACTGTCTCTCTCAACAACTTCAAGTCCGTATCAAAGATCCCAGGCCAAGGTTCAATATCAAGAAAGGTCTTCCAAACGATATTTCCCAACGAATAAATATCTTCTGCAGCTGGATCAATCAAGTAAGGTAACAATTCGTGATCTCGGTTGGTACGAGGTAACGTCTGAATCGATCGATAAAATCGATACCCATGGTCTGGTCGTGCCATACAGTAAGGTAAGTTCTTACACCAAATCGCTAATTCTTCTCTCGAATTAGGCTTCACATCATCTTCATACAATTCATGTCCATCGTCTGAATCCACCCACCATTTCTTGGCTACTTCAGCATCATAAAATACCGCTTTACCGAAATCGATCAAATAGAGTTCGGGTAAATCATCCATGCCCTTTGAATCAATCATATAATTCACAGATGAAAGATCGCGATGTGCGATACCTATTTGGTGTGATTCTCGCATCGATTTTAGCATTTGAAGAATAATATGCATACGTTGTTGAGAACTTAATCGGTGTCGTGAATGTAGCTTGAGGTATTCTTTTAACGTCTTATCGTATCGTTTCATCGTCAATCCAATAATCTTTGTACCCGTTTCATCATAAAGGAGTTCGTCAATACATCCAATGTTTTCTCGACCCTTGAGCTGTAAAAGACTTGAGATCTCTAATACAATTTGTGAGGCGGTGGAACGTTGGAATACTTGAATTACTTTATCGGGTGCGAAATATACATGTTTGAAGTATCCTTCTGCATCGGTCTTCTTTTGATTGATATATGTACTGTACTTTGTCATAGGGACAATGGGTACGTTTTTTTCTTGGGATACTATATATATATATATATATAAAATTAGTATTTAAATCATAATTAAAATTGCATATACTTTACATGATACAAGCTTGCGCCAATGCTTATGAAAAACTGGAATATTAGTATGAGTTGCCATCATATTTGTAGAATTAAGTGTTGTTGTTTCTTGCAAAGTACTTGGACCAGCAAGTTCGGTATCTACATTGTTTATAATAGGTTTAATTTTGATGATGGGTTTATTTACATTGTTTCCTGTTTCTGCTGGAATAATAAAGCTATCATAATAGATTAGTTTGATTTTTTTTTTAAATAACCAAGATGTATATTTACCGTTGCTTTGATGTGTTATTTACATTGGTATATTGATTAGGTGATGCAGTTGTAAGCAAATTATTGATTTTCAAGTCGAAACAATTTTCAAATTTCTTGATAGGAGATCCAGTGATATTAATTAAGAATTGTTGTGACAATTCATTCTCCTTTGATTCAGATTCTTGACATGATAACTTCAATGGTGTCTTACGAGGTATTTGCTCCTTCTTTGTAAATAATCGTTGAGCTAACGTAGTAGGTATAATTGACTTTAATTTCTTGGATTGAACAATCTTGACTTTAATCCAACTTTCAAATTCGTCCATGACTGTCGTATGTATTTCACCTAAAGGGTGAACAATCGCAATATCCGCTTGAATGTATGAAATGTCTGGATTATCTGTAACTTGATTTATTTCAACGTGAAAGAATATCGTCACAAAGTTATGTATATGGTCTCTTGCATTCGCAAGAAAATACCCATTTCGAATGAGAAAAAGTCGATGTGTGCGTAAATTCGACGGTTGATTCATATCATCATAAAGTGAAGAATGTAATTCATGATATGTGTTGATATTTACAGAATACATCATACTATAATAATAAATACATGTTAGAACAATAATAATTTAAAACCTGAGATTTCCTTTTTTTTTTTTTTTTTTTTTTTTTTACCTTTGTTCGTGCACATGAAAAGAAGAGTAAATTGGTGTTGTACAGTACTCTTCTGGCACTTTGTCATTAATACTAAAATAATAGATATAAATCAATAACACATTTTTTTTTTTTTTTGAAAAAAAAACCTATAGTACATACTTTAAATTTATTGATTCAATAAATTCTGTCGTTATGCCAGGAATCGTTATCAACTCCTGTTGAAAGCTTCCTAAATTGTTGAAATGCTTATCAAACAATTTACGTTCAATAAGCTCAAGTGTCTTAATGTACTTTGAGCAATCAAAGGAAGAGTAAATTGCGTCTAATGTAAGAACACATTGTCGAAGTAGACTGTCTCCAGTACTAACTGACATGTTAACAATTTTTTTTTTTTTTATTTAATAAGCTTAATGAAAAAATAAAAAAAAAAAAAATAAAGTAAAGATAAAGAGAGAAAGAAAGAATGAAATAAAAAAAAAAAAAAATCCTTTATTTATATTTTTTTTTTTTTGTTTTGCTGCGGTACGAAAACAGTCACGTACGCACACACACAACGCAGACTGATATTTTATTGCAGGCAAAAAACTCAAGTTTTACCAGTACGCTTTCCCTTGTTCTTTTTAATTCTATCTGCCGTCTTTTCAGCCGTAATTTGAAACATATTTGGCTTATCAAACTTATCATCTTGCTTATTTTTAATCTTCTTGACCTTACCACGATCATAATCAAGATCATACATATCCACTCTCTTTCTCTTTTGTTTAAATTGCTTTAATACAGATTTTCTCTTTTCAACCGTAGATCCAACATCTTCTTCCCATGTACCAATATCATCTTCAAATTGATTATTGGCTAATTTCGTTAATAAATCTTCCTTGACTTGTGCACTTTTACTGTATAAACTTTCTTTTTCAATCAAGGCTCCTAATTTATCACGCTTGGATTTCATATTTTCTCCTGCTTCAACTACAATCGCTGCTGCATTATCTACCTTTTCTTTTGTAGATGATTCTTCCATCGCCTTTCTTAATCTTTCCTTTTCCAATTCTTTTTCCTCTTCCTCTTCATCTACTTGAGGTAAAATAACTTCCTCTTTTTCTTCTTCTTCTTCTTCTTCTACTGTGATAGCAACTGGTTCTTCTACTGTTGCAACAGATGCTTCTGTAGGCTCAACAACCATCTTCTTTTCAGTCTTTACTACCTTCTTCTTTTCTCTCTTTTCAACCTTGGGCGGTGTATTATAAAACAACATGTACGGTTTCTCCTCTAATAATCTCTTCATGCTTGCAACCTGTACCTTTTCATTATCCATACAATACCAAACACCATTTGAACTCTTAACATAAGCCATGTAACGACCACTATGAATCGTATCTCCAGTATGAACAATGATTGCATACAAACTATACTTTGTAGTCACATTTGACTTTTCTGACTCTGTCACCACACGACTCACATCAATCGTCTCTTCAAACTTGACAGTTTTATTAATCTTTGTTTGATCACTATCTTGATTAAATCTTTGTAACTGAATCGCAAGTGTCATGGGTGTACGATAAATGGACCGTTTACCATGCATTTCACCTTCATTTTGACAATGAGCACATTCTTTCATTTCAGATACTTTTTCTTTGAAATGTTTCGTCAAGGCTCTTTCTACTGAACTACATTGTGTCAAGTCTAAGCTGAGATGGAGAAACGAATCGTATGTGTTCTCGGGTGTGTTACAGGCTGCACAGTCAAGTCGCTTTTGAATGTATCCACCAAAGATTTGGTATAATGATGTGGTTTCTGCCACAAGTTTGTCCTTTGTTCGCTTTTCTGAAATTAAAAAGGATTGTATTTGTTCCATAAAATAGTTCCAAACATCGTATGCGTCTTTGGATGTACCATTTTGCATTTCTTTTTTATAATAAGTAACTTCAATTTTTATAATGATCAATAATTGTTGGACTTACTTTTTAATTTTCCTACAAACACACGAGGTTGAACTGCATAAGGTGATCCTTTCAAAACTGTTCGAACATGATCTTCAACAGCACAAACAAAACAATAATCTTGAATTGTACCTGGTTTTTATGTAAGTATCATTTTTTTTTTTTTTTTTTTGCATAATTCCCAAAAATATGTGGTGTTACTTACAATTAGCACTATGTTTTCGTTCTAATAAATAATTAGCTAAAGCAGGAGTATAAGTCAAAACCTGAAGCACCGCATTCAACGAAGAAAGATGTCCAAGATCCTTCAACCCGGATCCAACAGGGTGAATCTCATTCCAACCCGAACTAAGTTTATCTTTAGGAAATAAGACTTTAGAAGCTCTCTCAAACCCATTCGCATCAATTTTATCCGCTATATTATCAGAAGCCCCTGAACCAGAGATATTATCATATGCTGAGGTAGCATGCACTACGCCGGCTGTTCCATTGACAGGTGCAAACTTTTTCTTAAATAGCTCAAGTTTTTGATCCACATACCGAGACTTTCTAAATTTAATCGCTCGATTCAATAAATTGTTCACCGTATTCTTTTGACCCAACGTCTCGTTCTTTCCTCCCTTCACTACTTTCTCAGCTCGTTGTTGATTTGACATGAAGTTTTTTTTTTTTTTTCTTGGTAAAAAAAAAAAAGATACCCAAAAGAAAAAAAAAAAAAAGCTTATTTCTAAATCAATCATAGTCACGGTTGAATCTTGAGTTTTGACTGTTTAATTCTGTGGGTTTTGCGATGTGTCTGGTACGAGCGTGTGTGTTTATGGTTGTAACCCTTACTGATATTTTCTATAATACTGAGAATGGATATCCAGTCTCTCATTAAGCACATATTTTCTTTTAAAATATCTCATCAAGCATATCCATTGATATTACTACCTATCCTTGCAGCTGAAAAAAAAAAAACTTTGAGTCTGACATTCATGTGTTACAATTAAAAAAGCAATAGATAAAATATAGCCGCCATTCTTGTATGTCTGTACAATTTTAAAAGTTAGAAAAAGTATTATTTAATATCTCAATTTAGCAGCGAAGAATTACTGTATTTACAAGGAAAAAAAGGGGGGGGGGGAGCATGAATATTATAATAAGAGAGTGTGAGAAAAAAAAAAAAATACAAAGCGTGTGTGTGTGTGTTGGTATAATAAATTATAATACATATATAATTGTAGTTAACTACCCATTTTTTTTTTCAATCCAAGTTCATCATCTTAAACAGGATCGTCTATCTTGGAACCGAATTCTTGGATTTTCCACTGAAGAGAAAATATCCCAAAAATGTAGCGTTTCATCACCTGTACCCGTTACTACAGTATTACCATCATGACTCATCGACGTATGTAAGAAGCTTCGATATGCAGATTTAATTTTGCTTGATTACATATGTAAAAAAGGGAGTAAATCGATTAAAATCAAGAGCTTTGATAAAAAAAAATGTATTTTTTTTTTGTAAAGTTATATCGGGTCTCTGCCAATTGGTCAGCTTTTTCATCATTTTTTGATCGACATTGCAGTGGTACAGATATCAACTTGTTTTGTGCACTTTTAAATACATAATAAACATATAGTGACATACAAGAAAAGATACGAGATGTATTATACATACATGTCTAGATGACTTAAATGGTAACATCCCGATATTCCACTGTAAACTTATTTTTTTTTTCTTTCTCTTTTTTTTTTTTTTTTTTTTTTTTTTTTTTTTTTTTTTTTTAGAGTGACAGACATTTACTATGTGGAACAATCATCTCTGATAGTTATCCTTTCAAATATGAGTTACAGGTTTTCAATGGTAATATGATACATATACACGTATAAGTCGGAAAAATGATAAAATCGATTATCTAAAGAAACATGTATCGAGTACTTGACATTAAACTTCAGTCTAAACAAAAACGAAGCATGAATTGTGAAACATAGCCATGAAGAATGATCTATTACAATAAAACATGTTGCTGAAAATAAGATGAAAATTCCCCAAGTATTATAACTGGTTGATGTATACCTGATAATTATAAAAGAGGCTTGTCAATCGTAGAGACAATGATGCTATATATATATTAGACAATTAGATATTTATAGTAGTAGATAAACTTATAGTATCGTAAAATAATGAAGGATGCTGGATCATGTGTAATTATATAAGGATATAATATGCTAGTTCACATCAGTATCTCTCCTTAAGAATTTCCGTATGGTATTTAGCCTAGGTCTTTAAGAAGTGATCCGTTACAAGAGTTAGGCCGTGCACTTGGTTTTGAAAGGTTAAATAAATTGCAAGACCGTAATATTCAAGTCGAAGATTCCAATGTTCTTACTTCTGCTACATAAAGTTATTTTTACTCGTGGTGAAGAATTTTTAGATAAATCCTTCCATGTTGGAACCAAAGTTATGCGTGCTAGACACAACAAGTTCTCCAAGTTGGATACTAGTTATCACCCTAAAGTGTTAACGCTAGTTGCTTCTTTTGACAACGGCACTTGCCAATTAGCTGATAAGAATGGTCGTCTTCTCAAGAGAAGAACTAATATGGCTTCCTTGCGTCGTTTTCGCGCTCGTACGGGCCAACTAGGTATTGCTGCTTCTGATACTTTGCCTTCAGGCTCGGAGGTATAACTGGATTATGAATCGTCACCTTTCTTCTTTTTTTTTTTCTTGTTGAGTACATTACTAAACTCTAACGTCAAATTATTGTTTGGTCTCATGCGTCTTTATTTTGTTCGATATCTTTCATGTATAAAAGGATCTCACATAAACTACAGGTTCATCAATGTTTAATAATATTAATTTATTTAACATAATCTGTAGCTCTAGGCTGAGCTTCACGATATCATCATTATCTGGTGTGTATTATTTTCTTTCTTTCTTCACTTCTATAATGAACAAATCAGCGAATTTGCGATGTTGATATTCAAATGCTAGTTTGTAATCAGGAATGTAATTAATAGAGCCTGTAAGATGTTTTGACATCTTATGCTTCACGTATATATCTGACTTTAATACTTTGGTAAAAAATCATAGAAATCATAATCTTGTTCAGTGTGATAGTCGTATTAGTTCCATCGGGAGATATCCAGTTGTTGTTGACATTTATGCGAAGTCTTTCCTTCTTATCACCGATAAAATAGTTATAATATGTTGAACATTTAGGGTGTCTTTCAACACTATCAAAACTTTCTTGACCACTATCCATCTCGTCTTCGTCATCTCCTTCTTCAAATAAAGGAGCTTTTTGTTTTCCTTTTGCTCCTTGATGACTTTGGCTTGGCTCACCTTCAGCTTCAAATAATTGTGATTGCTTACGTGTCAGCACTAACATTGTTAATTTTGACTGTTCATACAGTATCTTTTCATTACTTTTCATCTTTACTTTCAACGCGTTACAGCTATATATATTCTTCATCTTCATTTTTATTTGTTTATTTTGATAGAAGTTTTTGAGAGCTAATCAATATTGTTGTAAGAGTCCATCTTGGCCTTTAAACTTATTTGTTTTATCTACAAGTTTAAACAGACCATTCAATAAAATATCGAGAAATTCATCTGCAGATTCAACCCTGTCATCACCATCTCCTTTAAAGTATGATTCTATCACTTTTTTGATATCGCTCCAGTGTTTAGTTTCATCAATTAATATCCCTTTTTCCAAGTTCTATTTCTTTCGCTTTTTATCTGACGATACTGTGTTTCCCTTCAACTTATTTAAGATAGGTTTTTTTGGAGTAGTTGTAGACATTTTAAAGAAATAAAAAAATAAAAGAGATATGGACGCGTCGGTTTCTTTTTTTTTTTTTTTTTTTGAATAAATCACCACAATTGGAACCCAAAAAAAAAGTGATCACCATTAGGTTTTGAAACAAATCTTTCACTGTTGAAGTGAAAGATTTCTCGTCGGCAAAGAAAGAGAAAGGATTGAAGGGACATAATTGTTCCGACGTAGAAAGAGGCGAGAGCGAAGAAACAAGACAGAAAGGAGAGACAGGAACACAACAAACAACTTCATTTACGAAAAAAAAAAATCCATCAATGGGATGGATTTACAAAGGCCTGCAGAAACTGAACAAACGGAGGAACAGGGAAGATAGGCAAAGGTGCTATTTTAACAAAGAGATCTTTTGAGATTACATTTATAACAAAGAGAGCTTTAAGCTCCTCGTTTAAAAGGCAAACATCCGGAACGGCAGTTTCTTGAAACAAAGCTATCAATGAGAGAGCCTTACAAACCTCGGCAGAAGAGGTGGTTTAGTGTACCCAAGCAGGGACAGAGTCAATCTTTAAGACAAAGTTACAATGAGTTGCTTTGAAGTCCTCAAAAAGGAAGGAGGTGGGGGTTATAAAAGTATAAAAAAAACAATGAGTATAAGCTTACATGAAATATATGGTTACTGCGGACATACTTACGAAAAACAAAGCTAATAGCTGATATTAGGTACAAGAGCAGGCGAATCATCTTAATGAAATAGTTATGAAGAGAAGCTTATATAATAAAAATCATAAAGCATTATCTTCGACGCCCACCATCACTGTTACACATATAATGCAAATTTTTTTTTACTGGAATGGTAATTTCTGATAACAATTTTTGTAAAATAGCTTTTACGAATCAGTCATTATTCAATTGTCTTCTTTGAAATTTTCTGATGGTAACTATACCATATTATAAGCAATGATTATTATTATTATTTTTTTTTTTAAAAAAAAAAACTTGTACACAAGACAAATTTTTTTTTTCAAATTTCTGAAGCATCAAATAAACAAAAGATAACGCTCAATTTGAAAGCCAATAGTATTAGAGAAGATGATGGAAGATAACTTCATTTTGGTTTAGCTCTTTTCTTATTTTAGAACAAACTTACGAAATCTTCCTTTTTTTTCATGTTTTATGTCTTTTTAATTATTTATTGGATATTACCATAATACAGGTTGTTTGATTTCCACCATATGCTTGCTCCCACACTCCTGGAGTGAGTAAAATATTTTTTTGATAGATCTTTGTCAAAAAAATAAGATAAAAAAAAACATAATTTCTAACGTATGACACTTCATTTTGTATCAACTCCATGCATCTATCTAGTTACTTTCATTACAATACATCTATACATGCTTATATTTATTTAATTGAAAGAGATTAATTTTTTAGCTTAAGCAATAGATGAATGATCTGTTTGTAATAAACTTAGCTCTTTTTTTTTTTAAAAAAAAAAAAAAAAAACTGAAACACTCAAAGACCTTACTATACTAACTATTTAATATCCATTTGATCTGTATATATATATATATATATATATATATATATATTTGTTAAGTTTTCTCTTGTATGATGAAGAAGCTTATTAAAACGTTAAAAAAAGTTGTTCTATACAGAAAGGAGCATTTTTAATTTCTTCAGCTTATGTGTGCGTGTCTTATCTGGATTATGTATTATCTCTAATAAAAATCCAGCAGCGCTTTCATATACTTTTTTTAAAGTAAACTTTAATAATAGAACGGAGAGGGAGAAAAAAAAAAGGCACATATAATGTTACTTGTAATAAAGAAGAAGCCTTTTTTTCCCATGTAATAAACTTTTAATTGATATTAATCGTATCGACAAACTTATCAAAAAATTCTTATTTGACAGCAATATGTAAAGAGAAGCGACCAGAAACACGAAATTTTCTAAATTGTTTAGTAATAAAGCCATGAATATTATGACAATACTTTATACATTGATACACTATTGGTACAGTTATCTGTCATACAAAAAAACTTGAGTCGTATACGAGCTTATGGTACATAAGGCCATCCCATATGTACGGATATAAACTTGGCGTCTGTCATACAGTACATGTATAATTATTCATCTAAATTTCTCTCACTATACGTTTCCTATAATAGAGAGAACAGATACCGTTAAAGGTCGTATTTGTTTGAGGAAGGTATTATATCTATATTTTTCCTTAACTACAAAAAAATGTCATGTATATATCAGTTATTATACATGTAACGTATGGCATTTATTAATTTATAATTTCACACACTTTTATATACGGGATATATACATGAGAATATAGAAATAAAAATGACACAAGCGGTTAACTAATTTTTCAGTTACATATTCGTATCTCTAAGCATAACAAGTAGGAATTAGGTGGGACCAATGGGTCCAATTCGGACCCTTTGGTCCAAAAATAAAATGTACGTTTTTTAATCAAAAATGATTTTTTTGTAACATTCATAGTTTAGTCTTTATAAAAAAGATCAGAATATTTATATCATATTGTTTTTGAAATCAATTTATTATTTGTCACTTTATTCAATTTTAATCTTTAAAAAAAACAGAAAACTTAAATCTTAAAAAATATGTGTCTCGCTAACTATGATATCGTGAGCAATTGAAGCATTTCTTGGCAATCAAAAATAGCCTGAATAATTCTTCACAACCCAAATTATTTTATAATTGACTGTCAAAGATTCGGACCAAAGATTCTGACTGATTTTAGCAAAACCGTCTCCATACAATGTTCAATTAATACATTTTTTTTTTTCATAATTACAAAAAGGGCAATGAATTACATAACCTCTATTATTCTATATGTTTATTTCATAAGAAACGAATAACTGTGGAAAAATTGATTTTACAAATTCGGACCAAAGGGTCCGATTGGGATAATTGCAACTTGAAAATTATATGTGGCTAATAACTATCAAGTATATCGATTACTTAACTCTACAAGTTTTTGATTCGTAAAATTGTACGTTTATTTCGATTAAAGTCAAATCTACATAGTTATTTTGTTAACTAATAATTAATAATCAGTCATGTGAAATTAAATTATATAAATATATGCTTTTCTCCTTTATTATAGAAGGCTGTCATAACTTAAAATCGCTCTAGAACAATCAATTCTCCTACTTCAAACGGCAAACCTTCTTCATAGGGCTCACCCCGGTCTGTTGAAATACCTTGACCAACTATTTTTGCTGAGAACTCAATGGAGGAGGAATGCCCTTTGGTTTCTGTTAAAATCATTAAAGGTAAACTTTCTTTTAGGTTGAGATTATAAAAATCAACCACGATACTATCCACCCATTCATCCGTTGAATTTACTGGAATCGTTCCATTCGGTTCTAAACCTTCCAAGCCTTTAAGTTTATATACAACTATGATTCGTAATAAAAAATAAATATAAATCGAGTGTCTTCTAAAAATAATAATAAAAACTCCCCTGTAAATGACTTACCCATATCAACGTAAAAATCAGTATAACCTGATGGAACCTTAAAATGAAACACTTTCTTGACTCCTACATTGTTTATTATATCACCTTTTTTTAAAAGTATTAACAATTTATCTTTGCCATCAATGAATTTTCTTGTTTCTCTCTCTCTGTACATTAAACTGACTTCATTGTCGGGGGCACCATCCTTATTTACTTCCACAGCAAATCCATAACTTCCATTAGACGTCTGTTGTAAGTCTCCAAATCGGAAGCTTTTATAATACATTGACTGCCGGTAAATATCAGAAGGCTGTAAAAGCTGATCAGGAAATTCTGGTATGACCAAAGTATATGGTTCAATATTTTGTGTTTTGTTGGAAATACCAATCTCTTCTTCCAGTAAATTCGCAAGAATAAGTTGAAGTTGTCTGTTCTCGGTAAAATAGATCGTACTAAATGCATGTTCTATGTTATTGTATAGTCCAAACAGATCCTTGTTTACCAATGATGCTGATACAACAGAGGCCATATCTCGTAAAACAGGTTCAAATGAAATATTTATAATGTCTCTAACTGATAAAGACACTACACAATTGCACGTCCTACCTAACTTCATTGTTTCTTTATCATCGAGTTGTAGGACGTCGTTTCTTTTCAATATCTGTATAGTAAAAGAGTATCGAGTTATTATTTTAAGCAATATAACAATATAACAACATGTATTTAACATACCTTTTCATATATTAATTCTCTAAAGCGTGTTGTGAATTGCGTTAATATTTCTCTTGAAAACAGGTATTCGCCATTTTCATTATGATTTTGACACACCTGAATTGCGCTAGTATTTTTAGTCAGATAATTCCACATACTACAGCACAATGAATCATATATATTTTGAGTGGGGATTATTTCATCTTCTAAAGTAATAGCTTCCTGTACTCCATCTCCCGAACCTATATCAGTGACTATTTGCTTTAAGGTGAGTTGCACATAATCATCATGTAACTGAGCTAATAGGATGCAAGATTTGATTGGGAATCTCAGTTTGTATCGTTCCTGTATAACCGACAATAATCTTTCACCTTGTATTTCAATCCTTAACTTGCTATATTTATCACACTTTTCTACCAAACCACTTTCATAAACAATCTTTTTCAAATCATCTTTTGTGCCTATACTGCACTTTAGTAATCTCTTTTCAATCGAGAGTAAAAACCCAATATTTATTTTCTTCTTTTCATCTTTTAGTTGCTGACCGAATGGTCCATTGACTTTTAGTAGTTCATTCATATAAGTGAAATACATCAACATAAAAGCTTCAATGTATCTTGGTTCTTGAGTCGATACTAATGTTTCGTTGTTTAAATGGATGTTTTCTAGTATTTCTTCAAATTGAGCTAACAGGATTTTTGTTTTCTGAGAGTAGTATTCTGGTATAAACAGACAATTTAGGTTGTCAATGAGTAAATAATTATTGATAAGTGATATACATCTAAAAAAAAAAAAAAAAAAAAAAAAAAAAAAAAAAAAAAAAAAAATTATTATCAAGTAGGAAGCTATTCTATTTAACATACTTTTCGTTCACCATTAAGGTTGTCACATTTGAAAATTTAAAAAAAGTTTTTAATGGTTGTAAGCTAAAATTAGTTCTAAAATCAGTATGTAACCATATATCAAGATATTTTTGTATGCAGGCACTGTATACTTACTACTTTTTAGATGTAAAGTAACTATTATCTAGGTGCATCTCAATGAGACCATCTTCGTTTACGAGGGAGTATGATAGGAAAGTAGAATTGAATGAAATATCTGTAGATGCATATAGTTAATTGTCAATAACCAGCCTTGTCATATATAATTACCTCTTAAACTAACCTATGTTTATTATTCCATCTGCCCCATTTTGTGAAAAGATAGATGAAGACGAAGATTGATCTTTTGAAGACAATACACATGGTCTTGAGTTTATATCTGAGTTACGCATAATATCACAAAGATAGTCACCAGCCCCGTTTAAAATTTCGAGTGATTTATCTTTGAAGCGTATAGTTTCTGTCGTATTGATGTTCGTAGAACTTAACGAATGTACCACAACTTCAATTACAGCTTGCGACCATAAAGAAGAAATATTGCCACGGTCAGCAGAGCTATAAAATAATAAGGACTTGCATTTCCTCATTGTGTTAAATGGATAGGGGCCTGTTTTGATATTCAAGTTTATTTTACCAATTTCAAAACAAATATCATACATATTAAGTGATTCCAGATAGTTTGATTGTGACACATTGAACTTCCATCTATCTCTAACACTAATCCGGAGCATTTTTAGGTTAGCTACCAGGTTTTCCCGGTCATTCAGGCCAATAATATTCTATTAAAGCGTTTAAAAACACATATCTAATGTCTATTTTTTATTTACCTGCGTTGCAAAGTCCATCCTGTCATAAATATATTCCGCTAAGTGAATAAGACTACTTTCTTGAGTGTCACTTGGAAATAACTTGAATTCTAGAAAGGTATGCAAGGAACTTCTAATACTTTTTTCAGTCATGATGCATGCTGATGAATGTAAAATTCTCGGACATAAAAGTTCTTCAGGGATATCAAATAAAGAGGGATGGGCTTCTATCAAGTCAAATTTTATTGACGCTTTTGTTTTGTCTTCAAGATATTCAATTTTGCATAATGTGTAAAGATTTCCTGTTTTAAAGTATCCAGGTCCAATTCCTGTTGATGAGCGATTTTTTTTAGTTTGTGCACCGTAGAAAATAGATTCTGTATCAGAAAGAAATAAAAGTCTATCGTTATGGTCGGTTTCTGATATGAGACCAGCTTGTATAAAGATGGGACGAAGCAGTTGTTCTCTTGTGTTTTGATCCCATTCTCTGGGAATTACACATAAGTAGTGAAGTGAGTCAAGACTTTTACCTTCTTTGATAAAGTTCACAATTAAACGAATATAATCTGACATTATATGCTCCAAGTTTATCGTATCCTTTTCATTACTTTTCCCTTTCTTGAACGCAGAGTATAGTTTGTATACAAAGTTGTCAATTTTTACATGATCTTCATTCTTTCTATCTTCCATTTCTTTCCACTGTCGCTCAAATTCATCATTAATATGGTATGGTAATGACCAAAGTATAATTTCCTTCTTTTTTTTATCATAAATAATACGATCTTTTACGCTATTATAAAACATCATTATTAGTATTTAATGATAAAAAAAACAGCGAACTACGATCTTACAGTGATTTACAGATATTAGGGTTTTTTCTTTGTGAATTTGTACCTATTCTATACTCTATTCTGCCAAATTGTAAATCTTACATGCACAAGATCTGTTAAAGTGAGTAAATAATTAATCGATACTGTTACTTACAAATACTAACAGCATGACTATGTTGACGAAGATTATAAACATATTCCATGTTAAACACTTGAAAAGGCTTTTATAAATGCCCTTGAAAAAAAAAAGGACCTTTTGGAATTATCATGTGCCACATTTAGGTGTAACAAAGTTCTTTTCGCATTTGGATTTCATTGACCAATGACTTGTTTTAACATTTATCAGTTGATGACAGTTATTTTCATTTAATTGTAAAGTTTGGTAAGAAACAAATAAGCTTGTTCCAGGACTAAGTAGTCATTCCTTTTTATTTTTTAAATGCCTTACACATCTATAATGTCCAAAGCCTCTTTGTTTATAGAATGTCTTTTCATATATAGAACAGACGAGGCAAAATGAATGTGTTTCAGCAATAAGGCTTGGATTAATTTATTCATTTTTCAAGTAATACAAAACTCCTGCCAATCCTTCTCAAATTTGACAATTCAATAATTATTATCCGATTCAATGTCAACAGAGTGAAAAGAATACACAGTTTTGATTCACTGTTGTGACGAAAAAAAAAAAAAAGGGGGAATGGGTGGTCGAAGAAGCAGTAGTAGCAAATCAACTCTGTGGATCCAATTTTTTTTTGTCTCGCCGTGGTACCTGAATCATAAGTCCAAAAGCTTGAGCCGAAAGTATTATACTAATTTTGTAATTATTATAATAAAATGAATACTGAACTTTCTAAAAGAGCTTTGAATTGTAATCTTCTATTTCAGAAAATGCTACCCAGGATGTTACAGTAAAAACTTTAAAAAAGGATACTGTCGAAAACAATTTTGAAGTAGCTAATTAATGCAACATTAATCCACTTTAATAAGTGTCTAAAAGGTGGCGCGTACTTACTTTTTTTGTTTACAGTAAACTTTAATAAAAGAAAAGAGAAAGAGAAAAGGAGCACATACAATGTTACTTGTAATAAAGAAGAAGCCTTTTGTTTCCCCCAACTTGTAATAAACTTTTTATTGGTATTAAACGTATTGACAGGCTCACCAAAAATTCTTATTTGGTAACAACAAAAAAGATTTACAAGAGACACAAAAATTCCTAAAACGTTTAGTATTGACCATGATAATACTTTATACATTGATAGTTACAGTTATCTGTCATTCAAAAAAAACTCGAGAATTATTTGGGCTGTATACGAGCTTATATTACATAAGCCGCGAATTCGGCACACACTACATGTATCAGTTATTCATATAAATTTATACCTCTATAATCAGCATTCATCAACAGCGTTATATTTATCTTATTTTGTACTTTACTTGTATCCATACTGAGTCTTTAAATAAAATTTTCTGTTCGTTGTGGAAGTACTTATTCAATAACGATATATATGAATAATTCAATGTAATTAGTAGTATCAAAGGCTTTTTTTTTCGCTAATATTTTATTTACTGCACATTTATCCATTTAAATAAACTGGACTTCCCTTTTTAAAATTTAAAGTTAGAGTTCTACATATCTTACTCTAATGCAAAGGGGGGAGGGGATTTATGCATGAATAGTTTTGGTCTCTCCCTCTCTCTTTCCTATTACTTTTATTACCGCTTTACAACCGTAAATAAACCACGGAAAATAATGTGATATAGAGTTTACTTGTAAAATGATTCCAGACCTATTTATTTAAAAGCTGTTAGATATACTCACACACATACACACATGATGTGCTGAGTTGATCCAGATGGAATTAAATCGCAGACTTTTTTTTTACCAGCAAGATATTTTTTTGGGAATCGTAATTCGATAGGATATTTCGTTTTCTTTTTCTCTCTCCCTTCTTTTTTTTTTTTTTTAAATTATGTTTCCACATTTAAAACGGGAAGAATGTCCTGAATGTCCAGTATGTTTCAATTGTCAATTACCAACGAATAGTTGCACAAATGGAGGACAATGTGATGTAAGTGGTGCATGCATTTGTCCCACGGGTTGGGGTACATATATAAATATTATATTTAATACCATACGAAATAAAAGTTGATAAAGTTATATTATAAGGTGATTTGGATTGTACACAACCTTTATGTGGCTCACTTTATGAAAAAGATCGACCTTTAAGAGAACCAGATCAAGATTGTGTATGCGATCCAGGGTAAAAAATATATATATATATATATGCAAAAGAATAGGTTCTAAAGATTGTATTTTTAGGTGGGGAGGAGTAAATTGTAACGTGTGTCAGAATGATAAGGCATGTCAACCATTTAAAGGGGAGGAAGCGACATGTATTAAAACGGCTATTGGATTAAAATCTACACATGCATGGTGTGCTACGACAAGTAAGGCAAAGAGAGATGAGATGCATGATAATTTGTTTTGTTGATATTATATTATCTTAGATATACCTTGGATTGATAATACACATGTATCTTTGACATGTGAATGGGAGAAAGATCAATGTGTATTTCAGTTTTGGAAAGATCGAGAGGAACAGTTCTATTGTGAGTTAAGTGAATGTAGTCAATCGAGTAAAGTATATATAAAGATGGAACCGATGGTATGATGATGATGTTTATTAATGTGCAAAAAAAAAATATATATAGCTTCGGCAGAGAATGATGTACAAGGACATTGTAAAAAGGCCAATTGTGGTTGCATGAAAGATGCTTTTATGTGCGGAAAAGAAGTTGGTAAAAAAAAAAAAAAAGAATTGATGATATATATCCAGAATTTAACAAATAATAATATCCTTTTAAAGATATGTCTGAATTAGTGAAAAATGTAAAGGGTCCTTCCGAATGGTTTTGTAAAAACGGGAAAGATTGTTGGTACAACGGTATAGTCTTAATAGGGGGATAATATGTGTACATTCAATGAGCTCATCTATTTGATATATATAGAATATTCCACTTTAGTTAGTGTATTCCCCGATAATATTCAATTAAGTTGTGATGCAGGTGAATGTGCAAATGAACAAGATTTTCTTGATGCAACACCTATTGTAAGCACTATAAAAAAAAAAATAAAAAAAAAAAATCCGGATTTGTTAACTTGCAAAAATGTATCATGTAGGATCACGAATTTTCAAGTTACACGGAAATGATGGTGATTGGAGCTATTTGCATTGCATGTATTTTATTATTTATCGTTACAAAAGTTATTGCAGCAAGACAAAAGAGAATGTTTGGTACACGCATTGAATTATCCACAGAAGACGACGAAGACGATGATATGTTGACTGCGACAACGGAAGTTTCCATGACATTTTCAGAAATAAGTTATATCGTTGCAGGTAAATCCATCTTATCGAATATCAGTGGGTACGTTGAACCAGGACAGATGTTGGCGGTCATGGGACCTTCGGGTGCAGGTAAATCGAGTCTACTTGATATCTTGGCAAAGAAACATAAACGCGGTGTGACCAGTGGAAAGATCTTGATCAACGGTATGTCACCTACGCGAAGACAGTTTAAACGGATCACAGGGTTTGTGGATCAAGACGATAGTTTGATGGGTACTTTGACGGTAAGAGAGACACTGACGTATGCGGCATTGATGCGGTTACCGAGGCATATGGGGTTAAAGGCCAAACAAAAGCGTGTGGAGGATGTGATACAGGAGTTGGGAATTAGTCGAATTGCTGATAGTTTGATTGGGATACCTGGTCAACGCGGTATTAGTGGTGGGGAGAAGAGAAGGGTGAGTATTGGAAAGGAATTGGTGACGAGTCCTAGTTTGTTATTTCTGGATGAACCTACGAGTGGGTTGGATGCGTATAATGCTGGTGTTGTGATGGAGTGTCTTCAGAAATTAGCGCATGAAGGGAAAAGAACGATTGTGGTGACGATTCATCAAGTAAGTATGACTTTTTTTTTTGGGGTAGTAAATTGTTAAATGTTAATTATGTGTATATATGTAGCCTAGGTCGAATATTTTTAAAATGTTTGATTCACTCATGTTATTAACAAGTGGACAACTGGTAATTTTTGAATCAATGTAAATGAAGGTGAAAATCTAACAATAGTATTGAAATGTTAGGTTTATTTTGGGCCAGTCAAGACATGCTCAAGTTACTTTAGAGAGCTTGGGTTTCCTATTCCAACGGATTATAATGTAGCAGACTACTTGAGTAAAATAATTTTTATTTTGTTGTTTCAGATTTTTTTTACATACTCATGTTTATAACCTGTGTAGTTGATCTTACAATGAAACGACCTGATGATGTGGCCAGTCGACCCAGTACACCGGGATTAGTCACTAGTAATAGCCAAGAACAATTATTAGAAGAAATCCATACACCTTACTCACTGCGAAGGAGAAGACAACAAGAAGAAGGGTCTGGAGAACTTGATCTGGTATCGGAGTCAAACCATACACACTTTTTACTTGATTCATTTTATTCTTCATCACTTTATCGTATACTTGAGAACCGAGTCAAGAGCAACCAACGATTATCGACAAATGAGTATTCAGTTTGGGTAGATGCAGCTGGACACGAGAGATCGGATTTATCTCTTGGACAATTCTATCATGAATTCAGCTTACTCTCTTCTCGTACATTTATCAACATGTATCGAAACCCGTTTTTATTTTTTGCGCATTTTGTGTTTTCTATGATACTTGGGGTGTTACTGGGTAGTTTATTTTGGCAAGTGGATGTAGACCTCTCAGGAGTTCAGAACCGATTGGGCGTGTTGTTCTTTATGTGTGCGTTATTAGGATTTGCAGCGACGAGTGCATTGGATATGTTTAATAAGGAACGTATACTGTTTATGAGGGAACGCGAGAACGGGTATTATAGTCCAAGTGCGTATTTCATGGCGAAAGTATTGTTTGATGTGGTGCCTTTACGTGTTCTTCCTCCGGTAGTGATGGGGTCGATTAGTTATTATATGATTGGACTGAATTCGAGTGTGTCTATCTTTGGCAAGTTCTTGTTGGTGCTTGTGTTGTTTAATTTGGCTGCGGCAGGGTTGTGTCTTTGTTTTGCTACTGCTTTTAAGAATGTTTCGGCAGCGAATTTGTTGGCAAATTTGATTATTTTGTTTTCCATGTTATTTGGTGGATTCTTGCTTAACAAGGGTAAAAAAAGAGAAAAAGTTTTTTTTTTTTTTTTTTTTTTTTGAAAAAGGTGTGTGTTATTAATATAATTTTTATGAAATAGATCATATTCCTCCCATGTTAAGGTAAATATATAAAAGAAACATGTACTATATATGAATTTTAACTTTTTTTTTTTTTTCGTAGTTGGTTACAACATTTAAGTTTCTTTAATTATGGTTATGAAGCATTGATTGTGAATGAATTAAAAGATATCACGTTACGAGATAAATCGATTGCAGATATTCAGATTCCGGGGCCTATTATATTAGCTCGATTTGGGTTTAATGGACAAGCATTTTGGTCGGATGTGATACGGTTGATTTGGTTTGTGTTAGTTACACTCATAACGTCATTCTTGTTTCTAAAGTATCTTGTAAAAGAACGACGATAAATAAAAATAAAAATCTATTATATTATAGTATACGTCTTTGGGGGGGTTTTTTTTTAATCTAAAGTACATCCGGACCTGAGAGAACAGACGCCACACTTGCAACCCGAAAGTTAAATCCAGGTAATTTAATCTTGTACGATACGGTGTATGAAGCACAATTATTAACCCCGTTTTTTTTTTTCTTTGTTAGAAAAAATGGGAGAGATACATATATGATAAAAAAAAAAAAGAGGCGGGCGGAACAGTGTAATTTTATGGGACAGCAGCAGTAGTAATCTGCTGTCAATTGTAACTCAATTTAGTAAATTGTTAAAGTTCAATATTTATTCTAAATGTAATGTAAAAAGAAAAAAAAAAAGGCGGTATATATTATGAATTAAGAAGAAATTGAAGTACTTTCCATTAATAATCTTAATGTATGAAATGCATCATTTGGCTTTTCTTCTACAGTTGTTGTTGTTGCTGTTGCTGAAGAAGAAGTATTCGTATCATATGAATTTGTAGGGGTTGCAGGTAAAGAAGCATCACTATTTTCTTCGGCAGTATCTACAGGATTTTGAATAGTAGTATTAGAGGTAGAAACACGTTGTTGATACTGAGCCGGATTCAAGATGGAAACACGAATTGCTTCTTGAATATAAGGATTATTTTGAGTTGCCAACATGGCTTCTTCGTATGTAAACCAACGACGATCTCTCTTCTTGCGTTCAGGGAATTTCTTTACAATTTCAAAAATTTCCATTTCAAATATCCAATGATGTGCTCTAATTCTTTTATTTGCACGTTCTACAAATACACCAAGTTTACGAATAATACGGCCTTTGAGTCCAGCTTCTTCCCATGTTTCTCGAAGTGCAGCTTCTTCTTGCGTTTCATCTACTTCCCAACCACCTTTAGGCTATTGTTATATTAGTCCATATTATTTAAAAAAAAAAAAAAAAAAAAAAAAAAAAACTTACAATAACCCAGGATTCTGGATTTTTACTTGATGAAATTAATATACATCGTCTTGTAACAGGATCAATGGCTAAACAACCAGCAACTTGTCGAATATTATGAGAATCTGTTACATCTTTTCCGTGTCCATGTCTAGCCTTTTTTGTATATTTAATTACAGGCTCGGTGGATGGTGTTGTGGCTGCAACTGATGCTTCTTCAGGAGGAGGAGTAGAAAGTTGTCTTGGTGTCATATTTACAAATAAGTGCTATAAAAAAGAAAGAAAGAAAAAAAAAAAGAAGGGTACACCCCTATGTTGGTATTTATAGTCTTTTTCTATTTTTGACAATTAGAATCACCGCATGAAACTGAAAACCCCCCCCCCCCCAAATAGCGGCTTAAAAATAGTTTTTTTTTTTTTGTCGTCATATTTATCGGCTCGGTTCCATATTTATCACAGTGTGAATAAGATTTTTTTTCTGTATGATCTACAGATTTGATATTTTTTTTTAAAAGAAAAGAATCTCTACTCTTTTTCAAGTGTATCCCTTTTAACATATAACGAAAATCCTTTGTTTTTGTCATATAACACTTTTAAAACTCAAATGTACACAGCCACTTAACAATAGCTCAACCCTTTCACTCTTTGTTTAAATAAAAAAGATCATTCACGCATAACTCATGCAGAAAAGACTGTAGCTGAGTCAATTATAAAGTCTTTTATTACACAATCAAATATTATAAACTCTTGGCAGAACTATTTTTACCCATACGAAACAGAGACTTTTTTTTTTTTTTTTAATGATCTCTCTTTCTCTCTCTTTAACTAAAGGGAGATATCTTGGAATTCTACACGATGCTAATGGGGTGAAAAGATCAGTTATATAATCGTAAATTATACAGATGTAGATCATTATCATTGATAGATTACAAGTATACATTCCCTATTTTTTTTTTTTTTTTTCAATCACAGTGAGTCAAAAGTGTGTATTCTTTACATTCTGTTGGCATTGGATTGGATGAATTAATATCGAATTTGGGGAGGATCGGCAGGAGTTTTTTGAAAAATGGATAAATTAATCTACCAAGAAACTGCAAATGAAACGGATAAATAAGCCTTATTGTTGAAACACACACCCATTTTGCCTCGTCTGCTGTTCTCTATATATAAACAAAGAGGCTTTGTAAGCCATTTGAAAGGGAATAAATACGATTTATCCCAGTGGTTACGGATTATTTGTTTCTAACTTAACTTCACAATTGAATGAAAAAGCCTAACTATTTGGTAATTGTTAAAACAAGCCATCGTCAATGAAATCTAAATGCAAAAAGAACTTTGTTACACCTAAATAATTTTAATGTGACACATGTTATTTCAAAAAGTCCTTCGTTATCTTTTTTCTTTTTCTAGAGTACTTTATTCAAGCTGCTCTCATATCAGAAACCGATCACAAAGATAGACTATTATTTCTTTCTGATACAGAATCTATTTTCTATCATGTGCAAATTAAAAATGATGATTCAAGAGAATATACCTTAAAGTAGGAACTCGTCATATGGTATGCAGAATTTATCAAGATGAAACAAAAGTGTCAATAAAATTTGACGTGGTAGAAGTCCGTCCCTTTGATACTTATCCCCGAAGCAGTTTTATACCCAAGAATTTTACATTCATCGACAATCAGTTTATCTGAAAATCACATTCAATCTTGCTTGAGTTTTGTTCTAGAATCCAACCAAGTTATTTCCAAGCGGTGTTCAAGAAAGTAGACCATAAACAGAGAATATTTATAACAGAATGAGCTTTAAAAAGGCTCTATGTAAAGTATGTATGTGGAACAATCTAAATAAAAGCACTAGTGTAATTCAAGTGTATCAAGATCATAATAAAAATGAGAAGTACTTATTTCATAGGGAAACACTAACGCAATTTACAACACACTTTAGAGAATTCATATCTGAAAAAATATGTTAAATATAACTATTGTTATATTGTTTAAAATAATAACTCTACTCTCTTTTACTATAAAGATTCTGAAGAGAAACGACGTCCTACATCTCTATAGTAGAGAAACAATACAGTTAGGTAGAGCATGTAATTGTGTAGTATCTTTATCAGTTAGGGATATTATAAATATTTCATTTAAGCCAGTTTTACGAGATATGGCTTCTGTTTTATCGATATATCATTGGTAAACAAGGGGGGGTTTTTTTTTGGACTGGGTGCAATACTAGCATAGAATATGCATTTAGTATGATATATTAACGAAAACAGACAACTTCAACCTATTCTTGTAAATTTACTGGAAGAAGAGATTAATATTTCTAAAGAAATACACAACGTTGGATCATACACATTGTTCATACCAGACTTGCCTGATCAGCTTTTACAGCCTACTGCAATTTACCAGCAGTCAATGTATTATAAAAACTTCCAATTTGGAGATTTACAACAGACATCTAATGCAAGTTATGTATTTGCTGCAGGAATAGATTATGAAGCTGCTGAAGTCATTTTATACAGAGAGAGAGAAAACAAGATGCCAATAGTAAATTGTTGATACTTTTAAAAAAAAGGGTGATATAATAAACAAAGCAGGAGTGAATAAAGTGTTTCATTGTAGCTCTTGATCAAGTTGGATCGATTGTTGCCTTGATATAAGTAAATCATTAATTGTGGAGCTCTTTATTATTATTATTATTATTATTATTATTAGGAGAAACTTGGATAATATTTATTTTTTATGAACCATCATAGCTATATACATATATAAGCTTAAGGATTTGAAAGGTTTAAAACCAAATGGAACAATTTCATTTAATTGGAATGAGAGATCGTTGAGTAGTATATTTCTGTGTCTTGGTACACTCAACCTGAAAAAAACGTTTACCTTCAGCGGTTTTAGAGGAAAACAAAAAGGGCATTCCTCCTCCATCGAGTTCTCAGCGAAAATAGTAGTCAGTCAACCTAATCCACGAGAAGACTTGGATTCGCTCTTTAAAGTAAGAGAGTTGATGGTTTTGGAGCGATTTTAAGTTATGACAGCCTTCTATAATAAAGAAGAAAAGAATATATAATTCTAACTATATTTTAATCTAACAGGACTGATTATTAGCTATTGATTGGTTAAAAAAATATGTAGATTTGACTTTAGTTGAAATAAACGTACGTTTTGACAAATCAAAAACTTGTAGAATTTGTAACTAATCGATATACTTGATACCTATTAGGCCCATATAACCATGCTTAGAGATGCGAGTATCCAAGTGAGAAATTAGTTAACTACTTGTGTCATTTTTAATTCTATATTCTCATGTATATATCCCGTATATAGAATTGTGTGAAATTATAAATTAATAAATGCCATACGTTACATGTATAATAACTGATATATACATGACATTTTTTTGTAGTTAAGGAAAAATAAAGATATAATACCTTCCTCAAACAAATACGACCTTTAATGGTATTTGTTCTCTCTATTATAGGAAACGTATAGTGAGAGAATTTTAGATGAATAATTATACATGTACTGTATGACAGACGCCAAGTTTATATCCGTACATATGGGATGGCCTTATGTACCATAAGCTCGTGTACGACTCAAGTTTTTTTTGTATGACAGATAACTGTACCAATAGTGTATCAATGTATAAAGTATTGTCATAATATTCATGGCTTTATTACTAAACAATTTAGAAAATTTCGTGTTTCTGGTCGCTTCTCTTTTACATATTGCTGTCAAATAAGAATTTTTTGATAAGTTTATCGATACGATTAATATTAATTAAAAGTTTATTACATGGGAAAAAAGGCTTCTTCTTTATTACAAGTAACATTATATGTGCCTTTTTTCTTCTCCCTCTCCGTTCTATTATTAAAGTTTACTTTAAAAAAAGTATATGAAAGCGCTGCTCAATTTTTATTAGATAATACATAATCCAGAAAAGACACGCACACATAAGCTGAAGAAATTAAAAATGCTCCTTTCTGTATAGAACAGCTTTTTTTAACGTTTTAATAAGCTTCTTCATCATACAAGAGAAAACTTAACAAATATATATATATATATATATATACAGATCAAATGGATATTAAATAGTTAGTATAGTAAGGTCTTTGAGTGTTTCAGTTTTTTTTTTTTTTTTTTTTTTTTTAAAAAAAAAAAAGCTAAGTTTATTACAAACAGATCATTCATCTATTGCTTAAGCTAAAAATTTAATCTCTTTCAATTAAATAAATATAAGCATGTATAGGTGTATTGTGATGAAAGTAACTAGGTAGATGCATGGAGTTGATACAAAATGAAGTGTCATACGTTAGAAATTATGTTTTTTTTATCTTATTTTTTTGACAAAGATCTGTCAAAAAAATATTTTACTCACTCCAGGAGTGTGGGAGCAAGCATATGGTGGAGATCAAACAACCTGTATTATGGTAATCTCCAATAATAATTAAATAGACGGAAAACATATGAAAAAAAGGGAGATTTTGTAAGTTTGTTCTAAAATAAGAAAGAGCTAAACCAAATTGAAGCTATCTTCCATCATCTTCTCTAATACTATTGGCTTCCAAATTGAGCGTTATCTTTTGTTTATTTGATGTTTCAGAAATTTGAAAAAAAAAAAATGTCTTGTCTACAAGTTTTTTTTTTTAAAAAAATAATAATAATCATTGCTTATAATATGGTATAATTATCATCAGAAAATGCCAGAGAAGACAATTGAATAATGACTGATTCGTAAAAAGCTCTTTTACAAAAATTGTTATCAGGAATTACCATTCCAGTAAAAAATTTTTTTTGCATTATATGTGTAACAGTGATGGTGGGCGTCGAAGATATGCTTTATGATTTTTATTATATAAGCTTACTTTTTTTTTTTTTTTTTTTTTTCCTTTTATTCTTTTCTTCATAACTATTTCATTAAGATGATTCGCCTGCTCTGTTATCTAATATCAGCTATTAGCTTTGCTTTTCGTAAGTATGTCCGCAGTAACCATATATTTCATATAAGCTTATACTCGTGTTTTTTTTTTACACTTTTATAGCCCCGGCCTCCTTCCTCTTTGAGGACTTTAAAGTAACTCATTGTAACTTTGTCTTAAAGATTGACTCTGTCCCTGCTTGGGCACACGAAACCACCTCTTCTGCGAAGGTTTGTAAAGCTCCCTCGTTGATAGCTTTGTTTCAAGAAACTGCCGTTTCGGATGTTTGCCTTTTAAAAGAGGAGCCTAAAGCTCTCTTTGTTATAAACGTACCCTCAAAAGATCTCTTTGTTAAAATGGCACCTCTGCCAATCTTCCCTGTTCCCCCCGTTTGTCAAGTTTCTGCAGGCATCTGTAAATCCATCCCAGTGATGGATTTGTTCATAAATGAAGTTGTCTGTTGTGCTCCTGGCTCCCCTTTCTGTCCTGTTTCTTCTCTCTCGCCTCTTTCTACGTCGGATCAACTTTCTTCTTTTAACCCTTTCTCTTTCTTTGCCGACGGAAAATCTTTCACTTCAACAGTGAAAGACTTGTTTCAAAACCTAATGGTTGTTATAAAAAAACTATCATTGTATCGTCCAAGCCGATTCACAATGATCGTTTTTGTTTTAACATTAATATATTGCTTCCTGTTCCAAAAGGTCAGGAAAAGACGCTTAAGAGGACCATGTCCATATTCCTTTTGTTAATAATAAATAAAATCTCTTTTTTTTTTTTTTCTCATACATAAACTCTTTTTTAATGTATATATGAATATTTACTTCTCAGTCGACCTAATTGAATGATATTGAGTACATATATTTGGGCAAAAAAAAAAACTCTTGTTCAACTAGAGAATACAGTTTATGATCAAGCAAGTATAATTTTTTTTTTCTCTCTCTCTCTCTGGAAAAGTCAATTCATTATAGAGTAAGCACACTAAACACATGTATTCGATTATGGAAAATATAGCTGTCACTATCATCACTTTACTTTGCTTTCGATATTTATTAATGGTACAGATTGGAGTTGTTGTATGTTATACAGCTTAATTCATCAGTATATACTCAAGTGACTACATCAATTTACAACATTTGTGTGATCGAATGGAATATGTATTTTCAGTACCTAGTAAAATCACTTTCCGTTAAAGTTTCCTCCTCTCTCTTTTTAACCATTCCTTAAAAATCAATGACATATTACTCCACTGTAGAACTGGATGTGGGAGGAAAGATATTTAAAACAACCATATATATTTTGAGAGAATCAGGGTTTTTATATAGATTGCTCAGTAAAAACGAGCCGGAAGGGGTTCCATTAGAGCGAAAACGAACATTCATTGATCGCGATGGATTTCTATATTCAGCTATGTAGTTATGTGAAAAAATTACTGTTTTTTTTAAGGGAGAAAGCAACTATACGTATAAATACTAACATACCATATTGCATTTTTTTTTTATCTACTTGTCAAATCCATATTCCAGTGTTGTATTTATATACCATTTTAAAAAGTTTTGACTTATGTAGATACAGTTATCAAATAGGCCAACAAGATTCTATTACTTGAATCATTGTTAGATTAGATTCTTCACTCTAGATCTTGAGTGATGAATCAATGCATAGGCCAGCTAGATTCGAACGAAATAAGTGGATTATTGCTGATGCGCTTATGTATTATAAAGTGCAATAAAATTCACAGTGTTCAGACCGATATAAAAGGGATTTAACAGCGTTGCTAAAATTCATACCATGTGCTTTTGTAAAATAGGGTTTTCACACTTATTAGCTTTTCATTTTGAAGACATAAAAAGGAGGATTGTACGATATGTTTTAAGATATTTAGCAAGTATATTATGAGTTCGTCAATTTTATTTTTAACGGGCATGGATAAAGTGTTGAATGAATTGAAGCTGACATATTTGTACTTTCTAACAATCAAACATAGTCTTGTAATGATCAGAGCTAATTTTAGCTTTGTTATTATTAACGAATGCTGAAAGTAGTTATTTCGGTTGATAAAAGTAAAGTTTTTTTTTTTATTTTTTTTTTTCAAAACTCACTGAAAGTTGATTTTTTTCTTGCAGACTATAAAATATTGATCACAAACTCTTCTCTACGCCTTTTCCTTAAATCTAGTCTGACTTACCTAAACACCTTTCATTTGACGCAGCACTGTGTTTGTTATCATACCAGGAATAATATAAGCATGCATTGTATTGTCTTCTACGACGCTTTGTTTTCGTTTCAGGTGGTGAAGATGGTATAGCCTTTATAAGATAGACTAATGTATTTCAGTTACGGTTATCAAACGGGCGATTAAGGCTTATCTTACTAAAAGTTCTATTTAATGAACACCAATGCATATTCAAATCCAGGCGTAATCAAACATTTCCACCTAAAGGAAAAAAAAAAAAGTGTAGCAGGTCTAACATATTATTGCATTTGTTATTTTAATCAGAGTGAAAAAAGGAAGATGACAACTTCCTACTCCCAGCTGAGGACAACTACAAGAGTCATCAAGCAGTCGGCGAATTTCTCCAACGAAGGGCAGGGTTCATGTGTATAAAGTCAATGTGTTTTTTTTTCACTTGCTGTTACCTTTATAGATTCATTGAAAGTTGCAAGATGGGAGAAGAGATTAAAAAGATTTTTTTTTTTTTTTTAGATTATAAAATTCCATGCCATTTAAAAATAATGATCGGAGTTAACTGAACAATATCTATTGGACAGTTGCCAGCTACAATCAAAGTAATTTGCTTCCTTTTGTATTTAAGAGAAGCTTATTAATACTAAAAAAAAACTTGGTTTGTTGGTACTGTATACAGTGCTACTTGATATATTTAACTACTCAATAAAAAAGTGTTTCTCATAGTTCTCAATAAAGCGATTTGATACTTGGTCGCGTAAAATATGCATGGAATATACCTTTATCATCATTACCCTCTTTACTTTAAGCCCTTGCCCTACCTTTGTCAAATTGAATAACTTACTAAAGAGAATAATTTTAACACTATGCAAAACCTGTTTATATGTCACTTTAGAAATGGTACACATAGTCAAACTCACGAGCATGCATAACTATTTTGACTCTTGCAGAGTTTAGATGAACGTAGAGTTTTATTTTTATTAGTAAGCTCAAGGATAATAAAAGAAATATCTTAGGTGTGTCTTCTTCGATTTAGGTTACACGGGTACAGACAAAGAAGTGGTGTTTGTATTTTAGTTACACCAAGAAGATGCCGTGAAAGTGGACCTTTCTATTCGCTACGATCCACTTTCTTACAAGATTTTGTACTTTTATGCCATTGAATTTGTACTAAATAAACGTTGCTCAAAATGCTGGAAACATTTTTATTGAGAAATTCAGACATAAAAAAACCCGAAAAAATAAGGTTCATGAAACCCACAACTTGTCCATAGTAAAATTTTGGAGGCGTATATAAGGGCGTAAAAATCATGTCTATGGTAAGCATGGCTTGAGAGATCTTCCGCCCTTAACTTGTGCCGCCCAGCCTGGTTTCGGGTAAAGTTCGATCAGATATGCCCGGGTAGTGACCCAATGCATAAAGTTGTGTACAGGCTTTGTGTAGTTGGGACCCTAAACGAAGACCCTAGGAGGTTATTGGGCATGACCTCCGAAGGTTTAGTTTTTGTTTTTTTTTTTTATGTACACTTGGGAGATTAATCATTATTTTCTCATTAAATTTTTAATTCTTTATTCTTCACAATTTACGATGTGTTTGATATGCAATTGAATATAAAATTGTCAACTCAAAACTTGCAATAGTTTTTATCTACGTTTTTTGTCAATTTCAAATACTAAGTAACCGTTTTACTAAGAACCAACATATTGCCCTTAGTTAAAGCCTAACTTTTTTTTTTTTTTTTTTGTATGTACCTTTTTAAAAAGTGATTCTTTAATTGACATTATTCCGTTAATTTTTTTTTCTTTAACTCTTTTTTACTACAACATTTACAAAGTAACGACATTACTTTACCTGAACTCAATGTTACTTCACAGAACTATTATGAACGAATCGCAAATTATTTTAGGAAAGCTATATACGTTGTTATTAGTCTGGATTCCGTTGTTACAGATTTCATTGGTAAATGCACATACTTTTGAATTGACAAGAACTATTTTTTTTATCATAGCAACGAGATGGATGCAAGGTATTTATTTATGTACTTTAATATGTGAGAGACTTTGAATTAGTTTAGTTTAGTTTAGTTTAACTAGTTAGTTTTTTTTTTTTTTTTTTTTTTTTTTTTTTTTTTTTTTTTTTTTTTTTTTTTTTTTTTTTAGAAAAGGTACGCAGTGGTAATTTTAAACTAATTCAAGATGGACCTGTAGTGTAGAGAGATTAAATTGATGTATAAAGTGTTCGCAAAACATATAATTGTAACAACGACTTGACCAGGATTGAAAGGTACTTCAGAGAAGATAAACCACCAACTATGTCTGTGTGAGGATAGAGCCAAATATGAATTGAGAAGTAATTTTGATATGAAGAAGGCCTCGAGTTGGGAATTAAAAAGTATAAAAGTTTGCAAGTACTTTATGTTAGGCGAGTAAATGAAGAGAGATGTGTAAAAGATGCTTTCCGGAATAGCTAGAGCTGTTATAGTGGTTTTGTTTGATTTTTTTTTCTTGTTTTTTGCTTTGTTTCTGCTAGTTAAGAACAAGGATTACTTCAATGAATATATAAAAGTAGCAGTCAAGACCATGTTGCCAGATTAAAAAGAAAGAGATTACATATCAAATAGTAACCATATCACAGTCAACAAAAGAGACGTTTGACGAATGCATCATGATGAGCAAGAAAGATAATATATACCTTTGTAAAATTAAAAAACCATTTCCCAGCTATCTCCTCCCAACGAAACGAAGCCACCTCAGATGGATGGAACATCTCTACTAATGGCACTACTATCCCGACTACGGTGCCCATATTGTACTGCGAGTCAGTTAAGAAGCAAGTCAGCAAATAATGGAATCGGTTATTCGTGGTCAAAAGCTGTTTTCGATAGCCAGTACTGAATCTTTCAATTAAACTATGTATAGACTATACTAACATTTCACACACCAAACAGTATCAACCAGACGAAGATCTCTTACACGTAAAATAGAGTCATCTTGATTCAAACATTCTCCCCATGGCAACAACCGTTGTATTAGACCAACCAAGCAATATCAAGATAAAAGCTTAGCAACCAAGGAAGAAATAGCCATTTTATACGCAAGGACTTGTAGTAAAATAAATATAGAATCATTCTTAAGAACACGTGGGAATATAATATTAGACAGTTATGTATTTCTTCCCGTAATAACGTTATAGTTTTGTCTTACCACTGATATTATTTATTATGCACATCTCAAAGTTGTTTATTTCTTGATACAATATCTTGTATGTCATCAAAGAGGTAGTTTTAAAGAATATGTATGCCTTATTTGAAGAAGAAAAAAAAAAAAAAAGAAAAAGGGAGAAAGAAATAGAAAAAAAAAGGGTGCTAAAATAATCCTGTTTGCGGTCATGTGTGGCACCCAAAATTTGTTGGGATTTAAAATATGCATAAATCTGTATCTCTTTCTTAACACCAAACATCAATACAAGTGACAAAAAAACATACTTTTTTACAAAAAAACATCGCCTTTATCAGCTAATGCAGCAAGCTAAATATATGAATTTTTATTATTTTTACTTTTTGGGAAATTCGACGAAAAGTAGAAGCATATCCACATGCTGCTTCACAATTATTAAAATGAGTACATGATACATAGTGGGTATGATTACAACTAGTAACTAATTACTACATAAAAATCTTTTTTTATTAAGGTAGGCTTGCTTGTTAACTGAGTAAGGTATCTTCTTTTGATAACTATTGACTCAGATAATGAAGACTGTTCTTTATCAATTCATGAGAGTATATATATATATATATATGTATAGTTATACGGACTCAGCCTTTACTTGCCAGGTAAAAGTAGAAACAAACCAACAAAAACAAATAGTGTTCTAATTTTTGATTATTTGAAATATTTTGTATTTAACCCATGAAGTTGATTCAGAAGAGATAACTAATCCAAGTGAGAGAGCTGCTAACCAATAAGATCGGAAACTTTAATTTCGACATCACGGGACTAAAAACTTTATATAAATACTTAAGCCTTTTTTCATGTTTTAAAACACATCTACTTGACCTTGACCTAAGAAAATAAAATCATTATTAAAGAGCATTATTGTCATTAAGGGTAATGTAATAAGATAAAACTAGGTGTAACAGCGGATTTTATAAAATGCTGTGCTTATTTTTTTATAAATATTAATATTCGTTGTGTTATCTCAAGTAATTATGTATATATTATTTCAAGGGTTAAAAATTGTAAAAAAAAAAAAAGACTACATTTGAGACAGGATTTTTTTTTTTTAAAAAAAAAGCTTGATATATTTAGTAATTGTTACAAAAAGAACATGATGGACATTTTCTTTTTTTTTGCCGCTCGTTTTTAATTTCTTGTATAAATAGAGGTACAAAGCGATAGGAGTTACAACCAAGAAGAAGTGTAACAGGTATATGATCGTTGGACTTCTTCATTCTTGAGCGCTTGGTATTTAACTCTCTTTTAAATAATGTATTAGATAAAGAAAAATCTGCCACCATTAAATAATTAAACATAACTTATGTTTATAATGAGCCTGTTGAAGCACTCATAAAGAACTATTGTGTCCCGGTAGTCATCATATTCAATTGTAATAAATTTCTGGTCATGGGAGATTGAGATTACAAAATTGAATAAATTGAACCTACACCAGAAAGTTGTTGCTAAAATGAGAGTTAGTAGCATATAGTTACTAAAATCTAAGAAAGAAATAATATACCATGTAATTCGCGGTAGTATTGGATTGAATATTGAGGCGTACCAAAAGCTCTTGCTCAAATGGCTTTTTGAATAAGTCAGATTTGGCATAATGCGCTTGAAATAAAGAGTAGTACTTTCTATTAATATAATTGACGGCTTGTTCAGCGTGTTTCATTCTGTAATAAGAGATGACTGTTGAATCAGATGAAGAAAAAGACACAACGTTGTTAATCTCGTCCAATATCTATTTAAATGATGGTTATTATTTCTTCAAGAATAAGTAAATATATATAAATAATGTTCTAGTACTTGCTTCAAGCCCCATCATAAATAACTTTTTAAAAGCAGGGGTTGTTACATTGGTTGTATGAAGTACAGTATGTCGAGTAGGTTTATTACTCTTACAATTTATTAAATCGTCACAATCTATAAACTAGATATTAGATGTTCATTCCCAAATAAATGTATTCTATATTATTTTCTTTTTATTTAACTGTACCATGAAAGAAATCAGGAAGTGATCTCAAAGGTTGTTGACCAAGGGTAGGTGGTGCTGAAGGTTTATCACTGCTGTAATTTTACGAAATATAAGAATCTATAAATTAGACATTTTAGCTGTTTGTTTGTATGAATACATATGTATTATGTGATTTTTTCTTACCTGCACCACCGAAAAAGTTAGGAGGTAATCTCCATGGTAGACAAAGGGTAAGATTTTTTAAGGACAATTTTTTTTGAAATTCCACATAATAAGTGATTATTATTTTGAATATTAAAGTGAAAAAAAAAGAAAACAAATGATTGGAGCAACTATTTATAAGTTGATAGCCTTCACTTAATGAAGAAAAAAAAAAAGAAAGTTTGAAGGCTTATTAGCATGAGTCTAGCCCATCTTAAAGAAACTCGCGGTGTAATATTTATTCAAAGAGAGCACGCGCGTGATGGAGTTCAAGTTTGTTTAAAATTCAGTTTAAGGAGGCAACTTCATATGTGATCTTGACATCATAAATAAACCAGCTACACAAATATTTTCCCATGTCTACAAATCAAGTAACATTTTTTTGTCTGAAAGGATTCAAATATGTTCAAGGAAGATTAATATACTTCATATTTTACAGTCAAGGCAATATAATAAGTATTAGTGATGTACTCTATAAAAAACGTGCTTTATATAACAAAAGTCTCAGCTTATATGTACACTGCTTTCTGTAATTTTTTTTATGCGAAGGTCAATTTCTTAAAAAAAATTACTCTCACGTTTTACCATGTTTTATAAAAGATCTTTATTTAGGTACAAGGCAGCACAAGTGTGTAAAATACATAATCTCGCGCGATATTGAATCTTAGTTTGGATAATATTATTATTGATTATATATAGTAGTAAAGTGGTGATATGAAAGATAACTAGCTTTTTATGTTATAATAAATTGTAGTTATGAATATATATTTAATACATACCTACAGTGGGTAAGCCCAACCAATTAGTAATATATATATATATATATATATTTACACCAAACCGTGCAGAAGTAGAGAGGGTTTTTTTTTTAAGTAACAACTGATATGATAGTCATAAAGATGATAGTAAAAGAATATAAACAAAAGAAGAAGAACGCAATGCCTTCTTTTTCTGTAATTTCATACTTCAAATTGGCTGTATGTTGATTGTACATGTTTAAAATAATAATTAGATATAGGAAAAAAGATACGAAAAGAAAATATTGACGTTTTATACATTTGATTTGAAGAGCTGGAAGAAGATTTCTGTAACTATACTTTATTTATGATGACAAGATAAAATAAAGTCTTTTTTGTAGTTTTTGTTTACATGTTTGATTTTATTAACACTGCAAAAGCCCAGATACGTAAAGATTTACGACTCAGATATAAATTATAATCAACACTTCCTTTTGTTTTGCTACCTGCTAGTAAATAGATACAATCGAAAGCCTCCAAATGTCTAGAATTCAAATAGGTTTTTGAAGAACTTGTCTTTTTTATTTTATACCTGAAAGATAATATAAGGAATTAGGTATGTCTGCAATCAAGTTGAGAGGATCAAACCCAGGTCCAAATAGCTAGTACAATGAAGGCCAATTCAGTGCTGTTTTATATACATGAGTTAATCTAAATGTTGACAATTCTATTTGTATTTGTATTGGGAGGAGAAATCACATCGTTTGTGACGGGAAGTATTATAGGAGTAGCCATTTCAGTTGTATATAATGCAGTTTTTTTTTTGTCTTGTCAACATGGATACTCTTTCTTTGGGCGCTTATACATATTTAATCGTTTTAGTTAGCTCTTATTCAACCATTACTGCCATTCTTTGAATAATATATCTTATAAAAAAAAATGTACATTTTGAAAAAAATATTTACATATATATTTATAGTCAGTAGAAGGGCGCGAATCGGCAAAAAGAAAAAGCGTTGGGAAATTTGACAAAAAAACTTTTTATTTAAAACATGTAAAGATTTTTTAAAAATGTGTGTACATAATGAATTATAGGTATTTTTAAAGTTGGATTGAGCTGGTGAAGAATCATGTTCAGAAGCTTATTGAACAAGAGGAGAGCCAAATTCTTGAGTAAGTTGAATAACAAAATATCCTGGTTCATAAGTACAAAATTTAGTATTATTGGATTGGATTGGCGAGAGGCTGCGTTCAAAAGATGTCATGAAGACAAGCAATAAGGTCACGAGCACCATCAATGTCACGAGCAGCTTCCAAGTATCCTTTCATGTAATCAATATTAAAGTCAGAATGCTCTGGTGAAGCGCTATTTTCAAAAGGTGTTTCGCCAAGAGAAGCATCAAAGTCACGAGCAGCATCCAAGTATCCTCTTATATAATCCCAATACACGTCAGATCTCTCTGGTGAAGGACTATGTTCAAAAGGTGTTTCACCAAGAGAAGCATCAAGTTCACGAGTAGTATCCAAGTATCCTCTCTTATAACCAGAATAAAAGCCACATTCCTCTGGCGAAGGGCCATATTCAAAAGATGTTTCACCAAGAGAAGCATCAAGTTCACGATTAGCTTCCATATAATAATACTCGAGGTCAGATTCCTCTGTTGAAGAGCCATATTCAAAAGATGTTTCATCAAGAGAAGCATAAAGTTCATGAGCAGCATTCAAGTATCCTCTCTTATAACCAGCATAAAAGCCAGATTCCTCTGTTGAAGAGCCATATTCAAAAGATGTTTCACCAAGAGAAGCATCAAGTTCACGATTAGCATCCATATAATAATCCTCAAGGTCAGATTCCTCTGGTGGAGGGCTATGTCCAGAAGCTTGTTGAACAAAAGGAATGCCAGGTTCTGAGTATTCCGGATTATGAGTAAATCTAGCGTTATAGATAGATTCAGGGTTAGCTTCAGTAGGTGAAGAGATTTGTTCATAGATGTATTGAGCATGTGAAGAGTTTTGTTCATAACAGGATTGAACAGGTGAAAGGCTTGGTTCATATGCAGATACTTGAGGTGATATAGATTCATCAATGTGTTGAATAGGAGATGATCCAGTATGAAGTGTAGCTTGTACAGGTGATGAATTAGATTCATGAGTATGCTGGGTAACTGAAAAACCTGATTGAATATGTGATGATGAAGTAGCTTCACAAGCGTTTTGAGTAATAGGTAATTGGTAGGGCATAGAAAATGGAGAAATAGGTCCAATATTGTATGTAGTTGATGATTCAGTATGAGTAGGTATTAAAGTTGGAGATATGATAGAATTTGTAGTTTTCTGCATTTTCGAAGGACGTTCGCTAATGATAGTTGATTCTGGAGTTGCGAAACTGACTCTTCGCTTGGCAGATTTTGGGTCCTTTTTTTCATATGAAACATCACCATCAGTTTGAGTTCCCTTATCCGTTACTTCAGTACCACGATTGGAATCAGTCAAGACTCTTCCTTGAACTTGTAAGCGTCTTTTCATTTGTGAGACCGCGTTTTTAATTTTACGTTCTGGCTTGTTTCTTGATTCTGTATTTCGTCTGAAAGTAACATTGGCAACGTATGTATTATAAAGATTGATGGCTGTCTGTTTTGGATTAGCGATGGAGGTTATTATGTTATTTATAATGGAGCCTCTTTGTGGTTGCTCAGGTGCATTCTCGTTGGTATTATTGTTATTCATGGCAGCAATGTTGTATAGTTAAAGAAGAGAACAAGGAAAAAAAAAAATAGCTGCCTGGGAAAAAGACTACGCCAAAAATTTCTATTACCTCATGTTTACTGATTACTCAAATTTGTTTTGCTATTAGATAATGTCATATTTATATTAGGTTTATATTAGGTATTCTCTTTAAAATACAGTTATTCTTGTACTTACGTACTGAGGATTTCAGCATTAAAGACCGTCACATGGAAAATTTAAAACGCGGGGCAGATTTTTATCAACTTCCAAATATGGCTGCACAAAGATCGATGAGGCAGCAAAGGCAAAAGAATGTATTTATGAACTTGTCAAAGAAGAAGAACTCAAAAACTTTTCGAATATTAGTGTCGATAGTTCGACTATTTATAGTCCAATTTACAGAAGCCAACAAACAATTTGTAACTGGTAAAAGTTATCATACTAGAATTTACTACTGTCCTAAAAGAATTGATTCTCACAAGAAACCTAATGATTGTAGACAGGTGTGCAACATTGCCCGGACCTCTTCTCTCGAAGATTACATTACAAAGGAAAATAACACGTATCTTGTTTCTAGCCCAAAGTATTAAAGATGAACTTTTATGAAATAATCTGCACACTTTAAAGTTGATAAATAAACACACCAAATAAATAATAAGATAATTAAAAATAACATTTAGTGTGTTTTCAAGTAGGACATACACACGTATTTTTTTTTTAAAAAAAAAGCCTCCTTCAAGCTCTCCTAAAGATACCTATAATGTAATAAATTCGCATATTGTCAGTGTTACTGCCAGTGTGCAGATATAGTGAGATAATGCGCTGGTAAAAGTAAAAGACATTAAAAGAATCAGTCCCATACCTTAATGTACATATCTAATACATAAACTTATCAAATAACTATATATATATATATATATATATATATGTATGTATTTATATATACATGTATATTATATAAGTGAGAAGCACCAAGGATAGTTTTACGATTTACTTCTCTTTGTTGCAGCTGTTCAAGTATATAGTAGACTTATACGCTCCTACGCAGATTATTAACCTCATCCGTATAATATTGCTACAAAGTTCTCTGATTTGTGTAAACATACAAAATATGATTTTGATTCTTACAAAAAGATGTTTGTTCTTCTTTTATTTTTACAACAGGCATTTGACCGCAGTTACGGACTGATAAGCTCAATCGATCATATGGAATACTAATAATAAAAGAATGATATGTATTATGCTTATCCTACAATATTGAAATTGTTTTACTTACTATTGCATATAGATTATTGATATAAAAGCATAGGACCATGTAGATCTTTTATTCCATCAGAACAACAGCATTTATAAAATGTATTTATGTAATTATTTAGAGTTTTCCCGGATAACAGTTTAAAATTAATCGAACAAACCACAAGAGACCATAAGAAGATGAGGGCTAATTCCGTTCCAGAAAAAAAAGAATGCTACATAGCACTTATCTTATTTCAATAAAAAGTATGTACCTATAAGGAAAAAATAAAGCATCTACGCCTTAGTCGAATTAATCCTTAGGAACGGTATGTATTTGAAATTAGTAAAACTAATTTTATAGCAAAAAGAGTACATAACACTATCTTTTTATTTTTAAGGCTAAAAAAAATTCACATAATAGAATAACAAGTAAGGCTATGTGACAAGTCTTCATTTTCTTCGTTCCTTCAATCAGTGCTCCCTAAAGACCAAGGAGATGTTACTCGTGGGAGAAAAATGCTTACATACTATTAAAAATATTTAAAGTTGTTTCCGTCGCAAGGATATTCTTTTTTGACCCAAATAGATATTGAATGGAGCTATCAAAAATGAAGCATCTCCCACTAATGTTTCTTTGATGACCACTTATCGATCGAGTCTTACAAGAAAAAAAAAAGGCAGCTGCATGATAATTTCTTTTCATGCTGCCATGGGATTCTTATCTCATTGGATTGTATTTGATACGTCATTCCTTCATGGGCGTTGTAAATAAAAATACAACAACAAACTTTCCTTTTTTTCTTCTTCTTTGTCAAGTCTCTGACCGCTGACACTTATTAAAAACTTTTTCTACTTGGTGCATTCGGTGGTTACATTAGTCTACGTCTATACAAGATGGTCTTTAACGTAGGGTAGAATGTTTATTCATCCTCTCTTTTCTTCTCGACGTTTTGATGATTTCAATAGCGCATCTTTACCAACTTTGTTCACAACTGGCACACCATTATAAGGATACATGTATTTTTTTTCTGTAGAGGCATTATAGTTTTGTTTACTCTAGCTCTTATGGTTGGTTTTAGTAGGTAAAAAAAAAAAAAAAAAAAAAAAAAAAAAAAAAAAAAAAAAAAAAAAAAAAAAAAAAAAAAAAAAAGATAACTTAACTGCAAAGAAATTAATGTTGTAGTAATAAAAAAGCTTGTTGTTGAACTCAATGGGTGCAACGGGAAGCTTGCTGTGAAAGAAAAGTCGAAACGAGAATCTAGAAGATTCACTAGTGTATTCCTTATCAAAATATACCAAGTTACAGTAGGGACATTTACGCACTTCACCAAACACATTGTCCTCAATTATACGTTAGAAAGAAAGATATTACTAGTAGTGGAAATAAGAAATTATGCCGCTTTTTGCATGTGCACACAAAAGTTTATATGAATCAAAAATTATTATTGTGATTCTGGATAGCATAACCATATGAATTTCTTAATGGTTTGTTTTGGATACAAACGGATCAGGAAGGGAATTACCAAATACTTGCATGGAAACAAAACCTCACCAAACAAAATAAGCTCCAGCAATTTATTTAAACAGTAAAAGTAACTAACGAATGATATTGATTATATTTGGGGAACTCGAGAATACAGTTTATGATCAAGCAAATATAAAGCCTTTTCTCTCTCTCTCTCTCTCTCTCTCTCTCTGGAAAAATCAATTCATTATGGAGTAAGCACGCTAAACACATGTATTCTATTATGGAAAATATAGCTGTCACTATCACCATTTTACTTTGTTTTCGATATTCATTAATGGTACAGGTTGGAGCTGTTGCATGTTATACAGCTTAATCCATCAGTATTTATTCAAATGAATACATCAATTTACATCATTTGTGTGATCGAATGGAATATGTGTAAACTATTATAGGATTCATCTTCTTTATGTGTATCTTTTCAGTTTTTTTAAGTGGGATAGAACATGCATGTTATATTATTATGGAAAAGCTACACTGAATTACTACTAGGAACAGAGAGGGTAAGTGGAAAGGAATGTATATATATATAAATAGTGATTTGTTTGCAAGTTATTGTAATTTATACTCTTGTACCGGACTATACGATCTTTTACTTTTCAAAACATTAAAATAAACTGAAATTTTAAATACTATAGATGTGATTTTGTCTTCTACTTTTTCCTGTGTTATATGTTAAGTTACAACTTTTAAAATAAAGAAAAAGAGGTGACGAATTTATTTATTTATTGGTTATATGAGGCTTTATAGTGTAATAACTAAAGCAATTTAATTTGATTTTGATAAAATATTTACACAGAGTAATGTATAAAGAACATGAAAAATATTGGTATACTCGGTCTTTCTTAGTCATAGAAAGGGTAACCTTTCTTTTTTTTTTCCAGAAAATAAATGTTAGATAAAGACGGCTTCTTATAAGTGTAGGCATGTTACATGATCAAAAGAGTCAAATCATTATAAAAATCCATACTGGTTTTATCAAAATAAATAATTGATAAAACAAAAGCCGCATATTACTTGTTATTTTGTTATCGTTATTTCTCTTATTCTCTTTCGCTTTCATTTTGTTTTTGTTGTTTTTCTTATTAAAAAAAAAAACGCAAATGACGGGACGTAGCAACTTGTTGGATATATCTAATAAAATTAAAATAACTATTGAAGAAGGATTGATCATCCCAGTGACTGCAAGATCACTTGAAGAATATGACATCTTTGAAATATTCTGCTATACTCAAGATCCGTAAGTCCCGTATACATATACAAAAAAAAAAAAAAAAAAAAAAAAAAAAGTTATATTCATCAAATTCTTTTGTTTTCTGCAGAGAAATGAAGATTCTTTTAAAAATGAAAAAATCAACAGCAACAAACGCATACGAAGATTTCTTTCAGCCGACAAAAGTAAAAGGATTACCTGTTACTGTACACGGTAATATTCTGAGCAATGCACATGGGTGTGTATCAGTATTTGTAAATGATATAACGATATCCTCAACTCCAATCCCAATCCCTACATCGATTAAAGACGAGCTTGGATTGGTAGACGGACTTTTGGTTCCTCAGCAACAGGAGACAGAAATAAGTAGAGATTCAAAGGACTCTAAAATGAAAGTATCTAATATTTTGGATGTATCTATTGATTTAGATCAAGACATTAAATTTGATGATAATTGGAAACATGATAAAGAAATAGTAGCCATTTGGGATGATAAGAACGATTTTGATGTTTGGAATGATCATGAACAGGATTACTCAACAGAAAGTTTATCTGATAAATTTACTGAATTTTCAAATAAGATATATGACAAGACCACTACTTTTACAGAAGAAGAAGGACAAGCGTCTACAAGCTTAGTACTAGGGGTTGAAAGTAATACTGACGATGTTCAGTACAATGCTATCACTGTAGAATTTACTGAAGTACAAGATATTTCTAACAAGCCTATTGAAACAGAAGTAGAAAAAGAGGTTATTATTGTCCCCGAGAATAATGAGGCGGAAAAAGTTGTTACCGTTGTCAAACCTACTGAAGATATAAATACTTTAGAACCTACTGAAGATATAAATGCTATCGAACCTACTGAGGATATAAATGCTATCAAACCTACTGAGGATATAAATGCTATCGGACCTACTGAGGATATAACTATTGTCGAACCTACCGAGGATATGAGTACAATCGAACCTACTGAAGATAAAAGAATAATGATTACAGCAGTCCCAATTAAAGTGGAAGATCATGAGGCTATTATGGATACAGACCATTTTGAGCAAGAAAACACGTTAATCGTGGAAGTCATGGATACGATGCCACCGGATGAACCCAGTATATCAGCTATAGAGAATCCCGAAGAAACTGAATCCACAGATCAAATATTGGATTTCCAAAAAGAACAACAAGCTACTACTACAACTACGAATCAACAGGAGGAAGAGGGTTTAATGCAACATGTTGTGTTACATGAATCTTCTTCAATTGGAAAATCAACTGCTGTTATTCACCTAAAAAGAAAGAGAAAAAGTAAAATGCCAGTGGATCCAACAAAGTTACGAAGAAGTCCTCGTTTGGCTTTAAAGAAGAGAGTACAGTATTTCCCACCTAAGCGAGTCAGAAGATTGTTAAAGAACAGTTAAAATCCCTAGTCTTTAATAAGTTTCTCTATATCATTTAAAATAAAAATATAAAACTACCGTTTTAAAATACAGTTTTTTGTTTTGATAAAAAACCCAATTATTTTGTCTTCAAACTACACATAATCTTTTTATTGTATAGATGAATAGCTATGCGTTGTTGTTTGTATTTGTTTTGATTGGATTGTTGGTGAGATCCTCACACTCGTAACTGGCTTATTTGTAGCACTTTGAATACTATAAGAATGGAGGTATGATCACCACTATATGCTGATAAGCATTTGTTAGACTGAACACTAGAATCTCCTTTCATGACTTGTTTATTTAGATACGACGTGATCGGAATTCAGCAAAAAAAAAATTCCTTGAATTTATTTTTTTCTTTTTCTTTGTTCTCTGCTAAATCCTCCCTCACCTTTTTCACTAGTCATGTCCATTAATTCTTTTTTTCAAACAAGAAAATCTAGAACTAACAAAACCGAAATTGAAAGTACTCATAAGCAAGATGCAAGTACCTTAAGTTCAATCCAAGCACCACAACCTATTTACGACTATGAAAAAAAACCAGTTCTTCAGTTACCACCACCGCAACAACAAACTGTCTGTAAAAAAAGTATCTTGTATTACTTATCACCTATAAAAAACAAAACAGAGACCACGACCACAGTAGAAGAATTACCTTGTCGTATTCGAACCAATTTACCTGTCTCTTCATTATGGAAACACATTATAGAAGAATTCGACCCTGATTCACAACCTAACCAATTTTCCATAGATAGCCATTCTTCTTTTTCATTTAAAAAAGAACAGCTTTTGTTGGAGGAAATGGATATCAGTAGTCCACGTCACGAAAATAAAAGAAGAATGTTACAAGAAAATGATGACCAGATAAGAGTAAGATAATAAATATATACATACATGACAAGAGACAAAAAAAAACATCTAATACACATACACACACACATAGAATGTTCGTATTCGTACGCGTACATGCCCTGTTTCATTGAACCAAACACTGTCTTTAGAAGATTATTTATTAGAAGATATCGGTGAAGATTTATCTAGACCCTTAAGAATGAAATGTACTACAAATCAAACTACCGATTTCCTTTTACAAATCATAGATGAGGTACTCATTTTATCTGATAATCAATGGTTTCTTCATTTATTAGCTATCAAATCCACTTCCAGCAAATTATTAAAATCATAACGGTTTATTAGTTCATAGTTTGTAGTTAAAATAAATTTTTTCTTTTTTCATTGTCTAATTGATATTCCAAGTAGAAGCAAAATCTGCTTCTTCATCACCTATAAAAGGTAACGTGATGGAATTAATCATAATATCTCCACACATCACACATTGATGTGCTACAATATCATCTAATTCATATCTCAATGACTCAATACGATCACTAATCGCTTTTTCATCTTCCGTCTGCATCGTTCTTGCCAACTTGAATTCTCTTGACAATTGTTCTTGAATATCGGCTAATTTTCGAATCAATCGTGTAGGTAAATACTTTGTTACTCGGTTAATTAAGCAATCCGCATGGTATTCATGGTTACATGGAAACACGTAGAATTGTCGAGTCAGTAATGGGTATTCACAAAGACAACATACTTGTTCCTCTTCTACAATAGCAAATCTGTATATAACATTCAGTCTATTTTATCATTATCTCTTTCTCTTTTCTGCTTTTACCTCTTTTTCAATTTGCGGATATCTAATCGGATGTGATCTGCACTCAATGTAGCATTATCCATTTCCATCTTCAGTTCTTCAATGCCAATATTATATTCTTCTAATGCAGAACATATTTCATCTTTAAAATCATCAATCAATACAAAATCTGGAAAGAACGGTAATATATCTTCCATTTTTAAAAGATCACATTGTTTCAAAAACTGCATTGCACTTTATATATAAACGAACTTTAGTATCTATATTTTTCGAAAAAACTTATTTTTTTTTTACCTCTTGATATCCTTGTTGTTCTGGAGCACATATTTTGCAATACTAACCCATAACCTTTTCCGAAGCACATCATCGTCCTCTGGTTTATCTGCATTTGCCCTAGCAAGTTCTAAATCTCGATGCTATATATAAAAAAAATGAGTACAAGTTTTATATACATATATATATATATATATATATATGCTTTACCTCTAACGCTAAAGCTACTGCTTCTTCATATAATCCCATTTGACTATAAATATGAACACAACTTTGTGTACGTCCATTCCGGCTACAAATTCGAAGCGCATAATCCAATTCATAATGCATTTCACGACCCTATTGTAAAATCACTTTAGTTTCATACTATATGAACATCCATATACAAAATACCTCATTTTTCAAAAATGTGAGTAATGCAGTTTCATCTGAAGTAGGTTGTGTTGCATAAAGTGTAAGAAGAAAGTTATGAATTAATGAATCGGTGTTGCCTAATGTCGAGACTACATAAGAAAGGTATCGTATTGCTTGATTCTAAATTAAATAGAAAGGGGGGGGGGATCAGTCACGGTTTTTTCCCAAAAACATGTATACATTGTTGTTCATACTTCAGATACTCGATCAATTCTATTCGCGTGATTACATCGTAATAAAGCAGGAATTAAATGTCTAGGGTTTAATTTAGGATGATGGATCCACATATCCACTGCTTTTTCTGGCACATTTTCCATTAAAGGTAAACTAAATTTATAGAACAAATCTGGTTTACTCTATATAAATATATATACAGGTAAGTTTAAGTGGGGTATAAAAACAAATAAGCGATAAAAAAAAAACTTACTTGACCATCAAGTACTTCTATTGCTTTATCCCAATTCTTTTCAGAAATCCAATTATCCACTACTTTTTCATAGTCACCAATATAAGACGCATAATACAAAATTTCTGAATGTCGGCCATGTGTTGAAATCAATTTATAAGCTGTTGGAATATGTAAATTATCACCATACATTTCAAGAAATGTTCGAAACTCGTCCTTGATTCGATGTTGTTCTTTTATATAGTAAGAAACAGGTTTCGTTGTACCGGATGTCGATGTAAAATGAACAGAGGCAGTCATATCTTCTAATTGATTCATCTTAAACAAGTAAAGTTCAACCAACCAAGTCGAGATCAACGTCTTTTGAGTTCGATCCTATTATACACAGTGAAAAATAAATATGAATAAATATGAATACTGATAGATCGAAACAAGCTTACGTTGGGTCCAAGTCGTTCTAATCTACTAACTAAAAAGAACCGTAATGCATCCCGTTCCTTCTTTCGAGTGAACTTTAATGCAACTTCTTCAAACGGTACAGTACTTTTCGCAAAATATTTTGCACTCTGCATATACTTTCGTTGATCGAAATCATCTTTTGCCTGTGCAGTATAAACCTGTGTCCTCTGATCGGGTTCTTTACAGTACTGAAGTGCAACCGCGTACTGTTTTTTCTGTAAATACAGTTTCCAAACATCTCTATCTTCATCCTTTATCACTAACTCATACATCGCATCTGTTGTATAAATCCAATAGGTTCTCTTCACATTATCCACTGAGATACCTCGCACTCTCTCATCTTTATTCAAAGGGATAATTTCTTCATACACAATCTTATTATTCAATCGACACACGCCTCTTACATAATCTTTGTAAAGTAAAATAAAGTGAAATTCCGTCATGACTATCGAGATCGGTACATCAGTTACAAGATTGCCTGAATCTTCATCGTAACTTGTAGCTGGAAATGGTATCAATTGCGCTTTATCGATCACTTCTTGATCATTTCTTTCATTAAAATTTAAGTCGCCTTGATAAATACCTGCCCCCGTGAACCAAATAAATGTTTGTGGTACGCCTTTGAGCTGTAGTTCTGGAAATCGATTAAAGAACAAGAGTTGACTGTATCCAAGGTCATTGGGTAATTCTTGAAATTCAGGTGTACGTTCGTACTCTGAAAATACAAGTTCAAAAAGTGCTCTTTCATTTGTCTCGTTTGAATTAGTGTGTGTGTATCGAATGGAGCCCACAAAATGATAAAGTCGTGTGGAGGTAGAGATCATGATTAAATATTTACGTCGATCGGTAGGGAACCTTTCAAATGCAAGCCCTGTGATGGACATGGTAGGTTCATGTATTGAAAATAATTGAATCACATATTTCTCTTCTCTTTTAAAGAATTCGTCATTTGGCTCTAGAAACGTTTCGTACACGACCCCGTCTTTTGTACCAATTAATATCTCTCGTGTCATTGAACTTGATATGGTTGCATATTTATTCCATGCTATCGATGTAATCACTAAACCCTAACATATTATTGTTCAAAAAAAAAGTATCCCCCTTTTTGACTTTAATAAAAATTGTTACCTTTAATTTACCAAGTTCCTTTGTTCTTCTCCATTTTTGAAACAAGTAATAATTATCTCCTGTATCTGTACTAACGATAATATGTCGACCTGTTGGATCTAAGAACAGTTGTGTCACTTTACTATTACTTGCTTTTCTTGAAATTTCCACCACTAAAAAAACATGTATAAATATATATATATGTAAAAAGATATACTTAAAGTATTTTTACCATCTACATCCATTGGATTATCAAGATCAATTCTTAATATGCGAAAATTATCCAAAACTGCAGCTAATATATTATTCTCGACAGTCATTGATACCAAAATAGCTGGTAACTGAAATTGAACATACTGTAATAAAAATAATGGATATTCACCGTGATTTATTATGCTTGCTACAAAGCCCGTTTCTTTCTAGTTGTAAAATTTATTTAGCATAAAAAAGAAAAAAAAAGATGAAGTTACTTTTGTGTACTTTATTTAATCGAGGTTTATTCGAAACTTGTTTCCGGTCATCTTGTATAGTCTCTACTGTATGATGTGTTGATTCGGTCGATTCCAAAAAGTCATCAAATAATGACATTTTTTTTTTTTTTTTTTCTCTCTTTTGAAAAAAGGAAGGAAAAAAAGAGAGGTGATTCCCAAACAAATAAGGTTCATGAAATGTATACATTTTGCTTTGAAGACGTCACACGGCTGACTTAACAACAAAAAGGAACAAAATAATACATTTTTCCTTTTTCCTTTTAAACAACAACAAGAACGCGCGTTAATTGTAAGCAATGGAAAAATATCATGATGCTTATGTAGAAATTATACTTGTCAATGGTAATATCCTGACAGGAAATATTTACAATAAAGAAGCAAGCAGTCAACTTACTCTGAAAAACGGTAAGTTTTTTTTTATTATTATATTCCATCTTGTTAAAAAAAAATAAATAATCTATAACACGTATTATAGTGTCTATTAAAAACACAAATGGTGTTCAAACAAAAGAAGACGTGATAACTTTCAGTACAGCCCTTATCAAAGACTTGAAAATACTTAATATGAACAAGACCCCAAGTCCTGAAGACCAACTCAAACTTCAACAACAAAAACAAATGGAACAAATGCGTTTACAACAAGAACAACATAACAGACATTTGCAATATATGCAAATGGAAAAGCAAAAGCAACAACAACAACAACAACAACAACAGGCATTTCATCCTATGCATATTCAACAACCACGTCCAATACAATTTCAAACTTCTCACGTTGATCCTGCCATTTTATTCCAACAACAACAATCAAGAGACCCAGCCATTTTATCATCTCAAATAGAAAACTTAAATATCAATGAAACCAATAGACCTCCTCCTCTTACATCCATGAATCCTGCTACTTTCTTTGCTAATGCTGCAAAACAACAAGAAAGTAATTTAAAACCATTAGATCCATCTATTTTATTTCAACAACAACAACAACAACAACAACAACAACAAAGACCACAAACTATGCCTTTTCAAGATCCTGCTATAATTAGTGTAAGTACTGATAAAATAACCTTTCATTCATGTAAAAAAATTAAAAATCGTACTTTATATGTATATAGGTTACAAATACACCTATCGTAGAACACCACCAACATCATCAACAAAAACAACAAAAACAAAAAGACAGAGACCAAAAGCCAAAACAACCTCTCTTCGGCGCCAAAAAAACCAGAAAAGCACCTAAAGAAATAATCGTATTTGAAGATTACTCTGAATTTGAAACCGGAAAAGGTGTAGTCAAAAAGATCCTAAATTCAAAAAAGAATCCATCAGAATCCTCCACCACTCCAAAAAGACAATCCGCTAAACAAAAGGAAAAACCCGTTCCACCTTTCACATCAACATCACCACTCGTTAGAAATCAAAGTACATCTCCAATGGATAAGCAGCAACAACAACAACAAAATAATATGGTACCTATTTCTCTTATCCCCCCAAAAGCCAGAAGAAGTGGATCTGTCACTCCTCAACCCCAATTCATAGCTAAACCCGTAGTCGTTGAACCATGTCGTATCTTGACCGTATCAGGCGGTATCCAAATCCCTACCGTCACATCCAGTCAAATGGAACTCGCCAAGCAAGTCGCAGAAGAAACAGGGTTCACCAAATCTCAATTGATAGAGAACGGAGCCTTCGGTATCAGCATGATGGTCCTCAAAGCCATTGGCGGAGACCGTCGTATGCAACCTGATAACCATAACGCTGCACCCGTCGTCGTCATCCTGACTGGCCCTACCTCCATTGGCGAATTCGGTATTGCATCTGCACGTCATTTAGCCAACCGTGGATGTCAAGTCATCATCTCTATTCTCGAAGAAGAAGCATCCAACAAGACAGTAGCTCAATACAAGGCACTTGCCAACTTCTCCGGTGCTCGTATCGTCACCTCCATTCACGAACTTCCCAATCAATTCACTACGCCTGTGGACTTAATCGTGGATGCTCTCTTGGGTGCCGAGACGAAGAAGTTGTCACCAGCGATCAAGAGTCAGATGAGTTGGGCGAATTCGAATAAGGCACCTGTCTTGAGTATTGACTTTCCAAGTGGTGTGAACCCGGATAATGGGGCGTTTCCTGCAAATCATTATATTACGCCTAAATGGACTTTGTGTCTTTCGGCTCCTTATACGGGTTGTACCTCGCGTAATGTCACGGGTGAATTGTTCTTGGCCGATGCTGGATTGCCGTTTCTTTGCTTTCAATCTATCATACAGGATTTTCTTATTCCCTGGGGAAGTGATTTTGTTTTAGCTTTGGAGTACGCTTAATAAAATAAAATCCTTTTTCTTTAAAAAAAAAACTATGATTTTTTATTGGTTTAATGTGTAAAAATGCTCATTTGTTTAAAAGAGAGAGGATGAATAGATTTTCATGTATGAAAAAAAAAAAGTTTTTGTATTAGTTAAAGAGAGACAAAATAAATATAAAAGGGAATATCCGTACAGTTTTTTTTTTATTATGATAAAGTTTACTGAAAAAATAAATCGTGAAGTTTATTACTTGGTAGTAATAGAATGATAGATTATTTATCTATATATTGCTTACGTTAGAATTTAATCTCTTCGTAATAATTACATTTACATAGGCATGTAAATATTGTGTAGTTAGCGATAGTATCTAGGTGTATGTATACAGAGTGAAGTGTTGTACGTTACAAATTTTATATATATATATATATATATATATTTGGCAAAGATCTATGAGAAAATATTTTATCCATTTTATAAGTGTGGCACCAAACATATGGATCAAACGACTTGTGTTGTGGTAATATTGAATGAATAAATAAAAACAATCAAAGAGCTAAATAAACCCAAATGAAGCTGTATTCCTCCATCTTATATTTAACACTATTGGCTTTCAGATCAAGATATCTTATGAGTGTTTTCGTTTTGTTTAAACATGCGTTACTTAATAATCTATACTAAAGGTTTACAGTATCAATCGAATCCAGCCTACTATTTCTTTTAATACCGGGATAAAGTAACTTTTCCTTAGCGATGTCATGATCATGACATTTGCTAATTTTCGGAAACAAGTTTCTCAGATAGGTACATTCCTCTTCCTTTTCCAATACTTTTATTCTAATATATGTAAAAAGGGTAGTTGGTTTTGTGACTTTTTTTGGCTTCATCTGATAACTACACAGGAAAGATTTCAAGCGTATATAACTTTTTCATCTATTTTGTATGTTTTGAAAATCATAAAAGTGTTTTAAAGTTAAATTTTGGATGTTTTGAAGAAATTTCTATTTTTTAAGGTCAAGTTCAAGTGGATATGGTTTAAAACATGAAAAAAGTGTCAGGTATTTATATAAAGTTTTTAGTCCCGTGATGTCGAAATTAAAGTTTCCGATCTTATTGGTTAGCAGCTCTCTCACTTGGATTAGTTATCTCTTCTGAATCAACTTCATGGGTTAAATACAAAATATTTCAAATAATCAAAAATTAGAACACTATTTGTTTTTGTTGGTTTGTTTCTACTTTTACCTGGCAAGTAAAGGCTGAGTCCGTATAACTATACATATATATATATATATATACTCTCATGAATTGATAAAGAACAGTCTTCATTATCTGAGTCAATAGTTATCAAAAGAAGATACCTTACTCAGTTAACAAGCAAGCCTACCTTAATAAAAAAAGATTTTTATGTAGTAATTAGTTACTAGTTGTAATCATACCCACTATGTATCATGTACTCATTTTAATAATTGTGAAGCAGCATGTGGATATGCTTCTACTTTTCGTCGAATTTCCCAAAAAGTAAAAATAATAAAAATTCATATATTTAGCTTGCTGCATTAGCTGATAAAGGCGATGTTTTTTTGTAAAAAAGTATGTTTTTTTGTCACTTGTATTGATGTTTGGTGTTAAGAAAGAGATACAGATTTATGCATATTTTAAATCCCAACAAATTTTGGGTGCCACACATGACCGCAAACAGGATTATTTTAGCACCCTTTTTTTTTCTATTTCTTTCTCCCTTTTTCTTTTTTTTTTTTTTTCTTCTTCAAATAAGGCATACATATTCTTTAAAACTACCTCTTTGATGACATACAAGATATTGTATCAAGAAATAAACAACTTTGAGATGTGCATAATAAATAATATCAGTGGTAAGACAAAACTATAACGTTATTACGGGAAGAAATACATAACTGTCTAATATTATATTCCCACGTGTTCTTAAGAATGATTCTATATTTATTTTACTACAAGTCCTTGCGTATAAAATGGCTATTTCTTCCTTGGTTGCTAAGCTTTTATCTTGATATTGCTTGGTTGGTCTAATACAACGGTTGTTGCCATGGGGAGAATGTTTGAATCAAGATGACTCTATTTTACGTGTAAGAGATCTTCGTCTGGTTGATACTGTTTGGTGTGTGAAATGTTAGTATAGTCTATACATAGTTTAATTGAAAGATTCAGTACTGGCTATCGAAAACAGCTTTTGACCACGAATAACCGATTCCATTATTTGCTGACTTGCTTCTTAACTGACTCGCAGTACAATATGGGCACCGTAGTCGGGATAGTAGTGCCATTAGTAGAGATGTTCCATCCATCTGAGGTGGCTTCGTTTCGTTGGGAGGAGATAGCTGGGAAATGGTTTTTTAATTTTACAAAGGTATATATTATCTTTCTTGCTCATCATGATGCATTCGTCAAACGTCTCTTTTGTTGACTGTGATATGGTTACTATTTGATATGTAATCTCTTTCTTTTTAATCTGGCAACATGGTCTTGACTGCTACTTTTATATATTCATTGAAGTAATCCTTGTTCTTAACTAGCAGAAACAAAGCAAAAAACAAGAAAAAAAAATCAAACAAAACCACTATAACAGCTCTAGCTATTCCGGAAAGCATCTTTTACACATCTCTCTTCATTTACTCGCCTAACATAAAGTACTTGCAAACTTTTATACTTTTTAATTCCCAACTCGAGGCCTTCTTCATATCAAAATTACTTCTCAATTCATATTTGGCTCTATCCTCACACAGACATAGTTGGTGGTTTATCTTCTCTGAAGTACCTTTCAATCCTGGTCAAGTCGTTGTTACAATTATATGTTTTGCGAACACTTTATACATCAATTTAATCTCTCTACACTACAGGTCCATCTTGAATTAGTTTAAAATTACCACTGCGTACCTTTTCTAAAAAAAAAAAAAAAAAAAAAAAAAAAAAAAAAAAAAAAAAAAAAAAAAAAAAAAAAAAAAAACTAACTAGTTAAACTAAACTAAACTAAACTAATTCAAAGTCTCTCACATATTAAAGTACATAAATAAATACCTTGCATCCATCTCGTTGCTATGATAAAAAAAATAGTTCTTGTCAATTCAAAAGTATGTGCATTTACCAATGAAATCTGTAACAACGGAATCCAGACTAATAACAACGTATATAGCTTTCCTAAAATAATTTGCGATTCGTTCATAATAGTTCTGTGAAGTAACATTGAGTTCAGGTAAAGTAATGTCGTTACTTTGTAAATGTTGTAGTAAAAAAGAGTTAAAGAAAAAAAAATTAACGGAATAATGTCAATTAAAGAATCACTTTTTAAAAAGGTACATACAAAAAAAAAAAAAAAAAAGTTAGGCTTTAACTAAGGGCAATATGTTGGTTCTTAGTAAAACGGTTACTTAGTATTTGAAATTGACAAAAAACGTAGATAAAAACTATTGCAAGTTTTGAGTTGACAATTTTATATTCAATTGCATATCAAACACATCGTAAATTGTGAAGAATAAAGAATTAAAAATTTAATGAGAAAATAATGATTAATCTCCCAAGTGTACATAAAAAAAAAAAACAAAAACTAAACCTTCGGAGGTCATGCCCAATAACCTCCTAGGGTCTTCGTTTAGGGTCCCAACTACACAAAGCCTGTACACAACTTTATGCATTGGGTCACTACCCGGGCATATCTGATCGAACTTTACCCGAAACCAGGCTGGGCGGCACAAGTTAAGGGCGGAAGATCTCTCAAGCCATGCTTACCATAGACATGATTTTTACGCCCTTATATACGCCTCCAAAATTTTACTATGGACAAGTTGTGGGTTTCATGAACCTTATTTTTTCGGGTTTTTTTATGTCTGAATTTCTCAATAAAAATGTTTCCAGCATTTTGAGCAACGTTTATTTAGTACAAATTCAATGGCATAAAAGTACAAAATCTTGTAAGAAAGTGGATCGTAGCGAATAGAAAGGTCCACTTTCACGGCATCTTCTTGGTGTAACTAAAATACAAACACCACTTCTTTGTCTGTACCCGTGTAACCTAAATCGAAGAAGACACACCTAAGATATTTCTTTTATTATCCTTGAGCTTACTAATAAAAATAAAACTCTACGTTCATCTAAACTCTGCAAGAGTCAAAATAGTTATGCATGCTCGTGAGTTTGACTATGTGTACCATTTCTAAAGTGACATATAAACAGGTTTTGCATAGTGTTAAAATTATTCTCTTTAGTAAGTTATTCAATTTGACAAAGGTAGGGCAAGGGCTTAAAGTAAAGAGGGTAATGATGATAAAGGTATATTCCATGCATATTTTACGCGACCAAGTATCAAATCGCTTTATTGAGAACTATGAGAAACACTTTTTTATTGAGTAGTTAAATATATCAAGTAGCACTGTATACAGTACCAACAAACCAAGTTTTTTTTTAGTATTAATAAGCTTCTCTTAAATACAAAAGGAAGCAAATTACTTTGATTGTAGCTGGCAACTGTCCAATAGATATTGTTCAGTTAACTCCGATCATTATTTTTAAATGGCATGGAATTTTATAATCTAAAAAAAAAAAAAAAATCTTTTTAATCTCTTCTCCCATCTTGCAACTTTCAATGAATCTATAAAGGTAACAGCAAGTGAAAAAAAAACACATTGACTTTATACACATGAACCCTGCCCTTCGTTGGAGAAATTCGCCGACTGCTTGATGACTCTTGTAGTTGTCCTCAGCTGGGAGTAGGAAGTTGTCATCTTCCTTTTTTCACTCTGATTAAAATAACAAATGCAATAATATGTTAGACCTGCTACACTTTTTTTTTTTTCCTTTAGGTGGAAATGTTTGATTACGCCTGGATTTGAATATGCATTGGTGTTCATTAAATAGAACTTTTAGTAAGATAAGCCTTAATCGCCCGTTTGATAACCGTAACTGAAATACATTAGTCTATCTTATAAAGGCTATACCATCTTCACCACCTGAAACGAAAACAAAGCGTCGTAGAAGACAATACAATGCATGCTTATATTATTCCTGGTATGATAACAAACACAGTGCTGCGTCAAATGAAAGGTGTTTAGGTAAGTCAGACTAGATTTAAGGAAAAGGCGTAGAGAAGAGTTTGTGATCAATATTTTATAGTCTGCAAGAAAAAAATCAACTTTCAGTGAGTTTTGAAAAAAAAAAATAAAAAAAAAAACTTTACTTTTATCAACCGAAATAACTACTTTCAGCATTCGTTAATAATAACAAAGCTAAAATTAGCTCTGATCATTACAAGACTATGTTTGATTGTTAGAAAGTACAAATATGTCAGCTTCAATTCATTCAACACTTTATCCATGCCCGTTAAAAATAAAATTGACGAACTCATAATATACTTGCTAAATATCTTAAAACATATCGTACAATCCTCCTTTTTATGTCTTCAAAATGAAAAGCTAATAAGTGTGAAAACCCTATTTTACAAAAGCACATGGTATGAATTTTAGCAACGCTGTTAAATCCCTTTTATATCGGTCTGAACACTGTGAATTTTATTGCACTTTATAATACATAAGCGCATCAGCAATAATCCACTTATTTCGTTCGAATCTAGCTGGCCTATGCATTGATTCATCACTCAAGATCTAGAGTGAAGAATCTAATCTAACAATGATTCAAGTAATAGAATCTTGTTGGCCTATTTGATAACTGTATCTACATAAGTCAAAACTTTTTAAAATGGTATATAAATACAACACTGGAATATGGATTTGACAAGTAGATAAAAAAAAAATGCAATATGGTATGTTAGTATTTATACGTATAGTTGCTTTCTCCCTTAAAAAAAACAGTAATTTTTTCACATAACTACATAGCTGAATATAGAAATCCATCGCGATCAATGAATGTTCGTTTTCGCTCTAATGGAACCCCTTCCGGCTCGTTTTTACTGAGCAATCTATATAAAAACCCTGATTCTCTCAAAATATATATGGTTGTTTTAAATATCTTTCCTCCCACATCCAGTTCTACAGTGGAGTAATATGTCATTGATTTTTAAGGAATGGTTAAAAAGAGAGAGGAGGAAACTTTAACGGAAAGTGATTTTACTAGGTACTGAAAATACATATTCCATTCGATCACACAAATGTTGTAAATTGATGTAGTCACTTGAGTATATACTGATGAATTAAGCTGTATAACATACAACAACTCCAATCTGTACCATTAATAAATATCGAAAGCAAAGTAAAGTGATGATAGTGACAGCTATATTTTCCATAATCGAATACATGTGTTTAGTGTGCTTACTCTATAATGAATTGACTTTTCCAGAGAGAGAGAGAGAAAAAAAAAATTATACTTGCTTGATCATAAACTGTATTCTCTAGTTGAACAAGAGTTTTTTTTTTTTGCCCAAATATATGTACTCAATATCATTCAATTAGGTCGACTGAGAAGTAAATATTCATATATACATTAAAAAAGAGTTTATGTATGAGAAAAAAAAAAAAAAGAGATTTTATTTATTATTAACAAAAGGAATATGGACATGGTCCTCTTAAGCGTCTTTTCCTGACCTTTTGGAACAGGAAGCAATATATTAATGTTAAAACAAAAACGATCATTGTGAATCGGCTTGGACGATACAATGATAGTTTTTTTATAACAACCATTAGGTTTTGAAACAAGTCTTTCACTGTTGAAGTGAAAGATTTTCCGTCGGCAAAGAAAGAGAAAGGGTTAAAAGAAGAAAGTTGATCCGACGTAGAAAGAGGCGAGAGAGAAGAAACAGGACAGAAAGGGGAGCCAGGAGCACAACAGACAACTTCATTTATGAACAAATCCATCACTGGGATGGATTTACAGATGCCTGCAGAAACTTGACAAACGGGGGGAACAGGGAAGATTGGCAGAGGTGCCATTTTAACAAAGAGATCTTTTGAGGGTACGTTTATAACAAAGAGAGCTTTAGGCTCCTCTTTTAAAAGGCAAACATCCGAAACGGCAGTTTCTTGAAACAAAGCTATCAACGAGGGAGCTTTACAAACCTTCGCAGAAGAGGTGGTTTCGTGTGTCCAAGCAGGGACAGAGTCAATCTTTAAGACAAAGTTACAATGAGTTACTTTAAAGTCCTCAAAGAGGAAGGAGGCGGGGGCTATAAAAGTGTAAAAAAAAAACACGAGTATAAGCTTATATGAAATATATGGTTACTGCGGACATACTTACGAAAAGCAAAGCTAATAGCTGATATTAGATAACAGAGCAGGCGAATCATCTTAATGAAATAGTTATGAAGAAAAGAAGAAAAGAAAAAAAAAAAAAAAAAAAAAAAAGTAAGCTTATATAATAAAAATCATAAAGCATATCTTCGACGCCCACCATCACTGTTACACATATAATGCAAAAAAAATTTTTTTACTGGAATGGTAATTCCTGATAACAATTTTTGTAAAAGAGCTTTTTACGAATCAGTCATTATTCAATTGTCTTCTTTGGCATTTTCTGATGATAATTATACCATATTATAAGCAATGATTATTATTATTTTTTTTTTAAAAAAAAAACTTGTAGACAAGACATTTTTTTTTTTCAAATTTCTGAAACATCAAATAAACAAAAGATAACGCTCAATTTGGAAGCCAATAGTATTAGAGAAGATGATGGAAGATAGCTTCAATTTGGTTTAGCTCTTTCTTATTTTAGAACAAACTTACAAAATCTCCCTTTTTTTCATATGTTTTCCGTCTATTTAATTATTATTGGAGATTACCATAATACAGGTTGTTTGATCTCCACCATATGCTTGCTCCCACACTCCTGGAGTGAGTAAAATATTTTTTTGACAGATCTTTGTCAAAAAAATAAGATAAAAAAAACATAATTTCTAACGTATGACACTTCATTTTGTATCAACTCCATGCATCTACCTAGTTACTTTCATCACAATACACCTATACATGCTTATATTTATTTAATTGAAAGAGATTAAATTTTTAGCTTAAGCAATAGATGAATGATCTGTTTGTAATAAACTTAGCTTTTTTTTTAAAAAAAAAAAAAAAAAAAAAAAAAAAAACTGAAACACTCAAAGACCTTACTATACTAACTATTTAATATCCATTTGATCTGTATATATATATATATATATATATATTTGTTAAGTTTTCTCTTGTATGATGAAGAAGCTTATTAAAACGTTAAAAAAAGTTATTCTATACAGAAAGGAGCATTTTTAATTTCTTCAGCTTATGTGTGCGTGTCTTATCTGGATTATGTATTATATAATAAAAATCGAGCAGCGCTTTCATATACTTTTTATAAAGTAAACTTTAATAATAGAACGGAGAGGGAGAAAAAAAAAGGCACATATAATGTTACTTGGAATAAAGAAGAAGCCTTTTTTCCCATGTAATAAACTTTTAATTGATATTAATCGTATCGATAAACTTATCAAAAATTCTTATTTGACAGCAATATGTAAAAGAGAAGCGACGAGAAACACGAGATTTTCTAAAACTTTTAGTAATAAAGCCATGAATATTATGACAATACTTTATACATTGATACACTATTGGTACAGTTATCTGTCATACAAAAAAAACCGAGCCGTATACGAGCTTATGGTACATAAGGCCATCCCATATGTACGGATATAAACTTGGCTTCTGTCATACATTACATGTATAATTATTCATCTAAATTTCTCTCACTATACGTTTCTTATAATGGAGAGAACAAGTACCATTAAAGGTCGTATTTGTTTGAGGAAGGTATTATATCTTTATTTTTCCTTAACTACAAAAAAATGTCATGTATATATCAGTTATTATACATGTAACGTATGGTATTTATTAATTTATAATTTCACACACTTTTATATACGGGATATATACATGAGAATATAAAAATAAAAATGACACAAATGGTTCATGTGCATATAATATCTGTCAAATTCTGCTGCATATGTCAAAAAAAAAAAAGAGATGTCAGTGAAAAGAGAAAAAAGAAATAGATATGTATCACAAACAAGTTTTTATATATGATCCTCTTTAAATAATATGAATGGTTAACTATCATCCTTTGATATATTATTGCATTAGTCTTTTGCTTTATTAGTACAACCAAGTAAATCATTGTCTAGTAGGCGCTCACTAGTTCCAATGTGAGAGAAGATTATCAGCAATTTTAAAAAGGAAAAAGAAAAGAAAGAAAGAATAATTAGGTTTTTAACAATACAATTTTATTTATTTTGTTGTTGTTTTGTTGTTGTTGTTTGCTGTTGTTGTTGAAACAAAATTGGATCCAGAGGCCTTGAATTGGTCCAAGACCTCCTTCTCCGCATCTTCTATATTTTTTAACAACACCCTAAGAAAAGGGTGTTGCTCCAATCCACCAGGAGCCGTATTACACAATTGAACAAAAGCATCCCGCTTTTCAGCGAAATACTTTTTAATGGCCACTACTTCTGGTCCTTCTTCTTCTTCTTCTTCTTCTCCTCCTCCTCCTTCTTCTTCTTCTCCTCCTCCTCCTTCTTCTTCTTCTTCTTCTTCTTCTATTAGATATAGTTTAGTTTTTTTGTGTGAATATATAAAAACATATAAATATGTATATTACCTTTAAACAAATCATTTTTTGTTTCTTCTTTTAAACAAGCCTTGCCGCAGCAGAGGGCTTTACGGATTAAACAATCCACGTGGTTATCATAAGCCACGAGGATTAAGAAGAGTGCTTGGAGCAAAAAGAACGCAGTGCGTTCTTTTTGGGTGATGATGCTGTTGTACGTACTAAGAGGAAGTAGCAGTAGTTGATTCATTGTGAATTAAAGATAATCGATAGAGAAAAGAGAAAAGAGGAAAAAGATATTGCTTCTTTTTATATTTTTCTTTTCTTTGTTGTTTATGCTTTATCGTATTCGGGTCCCGGTATTTCCTCTATTTATTCTAATTCTATTGGCTATCAGATTAGGGAGTAATTTTTAGTTCAACTCGCGTGAAAGTATATCATGCGACGGAATTCAATAAAAAGTAGATAATTTGCATATCTTATCAGCATTACTTGAAGTATTCCCTTTGTTGTGTTTTTTTTTTTTTAAAATCTTAATCGGATCTTATGCCATCACGCCTAGAACCATCTTAAAGATTAGTTGCGTAACAACCTTTTCGTTTTTAGGGGGTGTGTGAAGGGAAAAACTCAATCTGAATTTGAAACCAGACGGCGCTTTTAGAGAAATGCCCATACTGAATTTGAAAAAGGAGGGGCTGTGTACATACATTCAATATGTAAACGAAAACAAAAAAGACTTCACTTTATCTTGACATCATAAATAAAGCATAGTTACAGAAATCTTCTTCCAGCTCTTCAAATCAAATGTATAAAACGTCAATATTTTTTTTTTCGTATCTTTTTTTTCCTATATCTAATTATTATTTTAAACATGTACATACAATCAACATACAGCTAATTTGAAGTATGAAATTAAAGAAAAAGAAGGCATTGCGTTCTGCTTCTTTTGTTTATGTTTTTTACTATCATTTGTTATGGCTACCATATCAGTTGTTACTTTAAAAAAAACCCCTCTGCTTCTGCACGGTTTAGTGTAAAAAAAAATTTAATTGGTTGGGCTTGCCCACTGTAGGTATGTATTAAATATATATTGATAGCTACAATTTATTATAACATAAAAAGCTAGTTATCTTTCATATCACCACTTTACTACTATATATAATCAATAATAATATTATCCAAACTAAGATTCAATATCGCGCGAGATTATGTATTTTACACACCTGTACTTTCTTGTACCTAAATAAAGATCTTTTATAAAACATAGTAAAACGTGAGAGTAATTTTTTTTTAAGAAATTGACCTTCGCATAAAAAAAATTACACAAAGCAGTGTACATATAGGCTAAGACTTTTGTTATATAAAGCACGTTTTTTATAGAGTACATCACTAATACTTATTATATTGCCTTGACTGTAAAAATATGAAGTATATTAATCTTCCTTGAACATATTTGAATCATTTCAGACAAAAAATGTTACTTGATTTGTAGACTTGGGAAAAGATTTGTGTAGCTGGTTTATTTATGATATCAAGATCACATATGAAGTTGTCCCCTTAAGCGGAATTTTAAACAGACTTGAACTCCATAAATATACATGTATTCTTTTTTTTTTTTTTTTTTTTTTTTTTTTTTTTTTTTTTTTTTTTTTTTTTTTTTTTTGTATTAATTCACATGCTTTTATTAAAATAATGAAATTATTAGATAGTGTCTATAAGTTCATGAGAATTAGCAGCCGTAGTGGGATAGTGGGAAAGAGTATAATTATATAAAGAGTCAGCTAGAACGTTGGACCAAGACGTGTTGTCAAGATCCACATCCAGTGGTGGTGCCAGACGATTTCTAATACGATTCCTAAAGAAAGTAGGACAGCCTCATCGATTAACTCACCAGTCTCATCGTGTAATGAATAAATGGAAATCCAAACTGACTCTGGAGTTGGGAACTTAGCAGTTAGCTGTAAGGCGGCCAGTTGAGATTCCCAAAAGGACCACTTGTGAAAGCACGAGACAAAGAGGTGTTGTATGGTCTCGGACTCAGACTTGCATATTTGACACAGTGAAGAAGACCATAATTGAGAATTCCACTGGAATAAAGTTGCTTGAAAGCCAATTTTATTTTGAAGTAACCGCCACCAAATGGTGACCACCTTGTGAGGCAGAGAGAGAGAGAGAGAGAGAGAGAGAGAGAGAGAGACCAAAAGAATTCCCAGAGGTCAGGAGAAAGATAGTTACTAAGGATATCGTACGGGACAGGGATTTTACCACCTTCAAGTAACCCAGTTTCTTTTTATGACGTTGGAGTTGTACATATAACTGGAATAAACCATTAGAAATACGACGAATAGGGAGTACTTTGAAGGAATTAACACAAAGCACCCAATGGTCACAGCTAGGCACCCATTCAGATCCTGTGGCTGCAAAAGTTGATTTGGTATTAGAGGAATTGGAAGTCGAAGGCACAAGGTAGGCTGAGGCATTCCGGGGCATGAACCGTTTTAATGGCGAAGACCAAGATATACCACTATTAGTAGATTAAAGCTGACGGTATATACATGCAGGTAAACTTGGTTTAGGTATGTAGAAAAAAATGTTGGTGTTACCCATCTTATTGTAAGAGGTATAACACAGGATTAATCCATGACAGGTTTCATACAGGTTCTTTATAATTCTTTATTTATTGGTTGATTTTAAGAAACAATATTAATGCTTGAGATTCTTGTATTAAAATAAAATGGAAGTGAATTAAAAGCCACGATTGAAGGCAAGAAATAAATTTTCACTCTAAACTATTTAACGTAACGAAAAATTCATCTTTATAGACAAGCTAGTTTTTATTATCAATAAATAAACAAGTTTTAGGCTAGTCTCAAGTTAGCAGAAAGGAATAGTAGAACTACATTTTTGTGTATTTGGTTTTTTTTTTAAAAAAAAAAAAAAAAAAAAAAAAAAAGTCAATTATAGACAATTGACAAGAACATTTAGACGACACCATATTTACTCTTAGCAGAAACAAAAGCAGCGTTGATTTGAGAAGCATAGGAGTTGGCAGTTTGCAAGTAAGAGGGAGGATCAAGAGGAGTCTTATTAATTAAACATGTGTTTAAAGTACGAGTTTGAGTATCCAAGTTTTTAATGTCGTTCTTGACAATGGTAGTAGCCAAAAGAATCGCATCAAATTGGGGTTTCTTGACTTCAATAGCTCCCAAAGTACCTGTGATTTGAGGAATGAGGTTACTGACAGTGGAAAGAACAGCATCGGCTTCTTCAAGAGTGATAGTATGAGTATCAACACAACAATCAACACCAGCCTTCTTAAGCTCTACCTCAAGGACTTGCTCTAATTGGTGGATAGCCGTAGCACCAGGGTAACCAGCAGCAGAGGTAAAGCTATTAACCTATATTTCGAATATTAATATAAATGCACTTTTTAGATACAAAACCTAAACTAAAACTTACAGCATTGGCAACAATATCGAGCTTAGCGCCAACAGCGTTAATGTCATTGATACAGAGCTGAACGGTATCAGAGATAGCACGCTTTTGAATGGTGGCAGCATTGGCTAATGAAAGTAACAGGAACAATAATAAATCAGTATCTAATTACATAATCTATCTAATATGAATAGTTTTTTTTTTTTATTTTTTACCAGAGAAAGCAAAGGCAGCAGCAATGAAAAGAGTAGAGAAGGCACGCATATTAGTAACTGTTATCTGAAGAGTAGTAGATAGATATTTTGAAAATTGAAGTATTCGACCAGGTTTATATATAAATTTTATTGGCTTGTTCTACCTAAAAAAGACTTTACACTTTTATTCCAATTACTATTAGATTTGTTGCTGTCAATACCAAGTAGCTCAAAAACGCAATAGTTGGTTTTATCTTCTCACAAAGACACGTGTAGTTTATTTAATTGATACATGTCGTGCTTTAATTTTACAAGAATCATCTGATGGAAAAGGTTGTAGTAAAGCTGAGGTTACATTATAACGCTTTTATTGATTTAAATTATTAATTTCTGGTAAACCAAGTATAGAAGAAAAACTCTCACCTAAAATACTGATCAATAACATCGACATGATGTGCATGCTTATTATTATGCAAATATATAGTCGCACTCAAATGCAACATGTAATGACATTATCACAGTTAGTTACACAGTAAGATAAAAGGCACTGGGCATGTGTGCTGAAACAAGCAGCCCGCTTGTACTCATTTTGCAAAAATATGCAAGAACAAGTATATGTTCGTGTGGTGTATGTAGTAGTGTAACACTGAACACACTTATTAATATTTCAACTGAAGACAAATTTGCAATGGTGATACAAAGCAATAGTTTCATATGGAACGTATGTATCTACTCCAGATAAAAAATGTATACAGTAACAAACTTAAGAAAGAAGTATACTCGCATGCCCATCAATTGCATAACAGTCAAGAAATTGCTTCTAACATTGTGGGACCAGACTATTGCTCTGCATGATACCATTCAGAGGTTATGTACCCAATATGTTTAATTGTAGGCTATTTATGTAACCATACGAGATCCATAAGTCCTGAGGTTACCTTTCATGCTAATGAATAAATAAAAAAAAGTGTGTAACTCTAGCTCATTTCTATTCTGACGTAAATTTGCAAAAGTTAGAAAAAGCAGCAGCAAGTATGTATATCAGATTAACTAAAGAAAATATTAGGTTTGTTCGTTTCTTTTTAATAATTTCAAACCCTCTCAGCTTACACGAAGAAAAAAAAAAGAGAAATAAAATTGAGCATATCTAAACTTTTGGATATCACAATAGTTTGTTTTTGTAAGATAATACAATAATTTTGTTCCTTGCAGTAGAAACTGAAGATCCCAAAAAATAAAATGAGTGAAGTTTTTTAGGAATGATGTTTTGTGCACTACGTTTTTTTGCCCTAAAATTAAAAACATCGAGTCTTATATTACAATACCTGATGAAATGTTGATTGTCACTGAATTCCCATTAACCACTCATTTGATTGTTATTGACCTTATTTTTGTTCAGACGCTACATGCATACACAGGCTTTTTTTTTTTTTTTTTTTTTTTTTTTAGTTTCATTAAAAACACTTAAATATAGTATTAAATGAAAAAGTAGTGGATACAGATAGACTCGAAAAAGAATTATCAACGTCGTTAAAAAATAACAGGGGGATAATAATCAGTTTTTTAATGAGAGTTTACATAGGAAGCGCAATAGTTTTCAATACAAATAAAAGAATATAATCATAATATAAAACAGACAACGAATTATCAAGCGTGAATTCAGATGGTCAAAGCGGAAATGTAATATATACAAAATGGACCTGACAGATCAAAACATCAGAGATAATATTACATAAATAAAAAAAGGGAAAGAGAGAACTGACATCGACAGTATAATATCTACGTCAAGATTTTTTTTTTCTTTTTTTCTCAAAGCTCAATCCAGGGTGTCGAAGGAACTGACAAAGTTTTAAGGTTATCATTTGTACAAGGTAAACATCAATATTCACAGAATTTATAACAGAATGACACCAAGCAAATACATCAGGAAGCACTTTAAAGTAGTTCTTAAACCTTCAGAGGAATAAGGGATGCCCAACGTAGCTTGACGCATTCTGAAATAACTATAATCTGTAACCAAAGTGAGCCACATTCAAAATAAACTTGACAACCATGAGCCAAAACAACAAACACAAGTACGGAATGGGCTGATAGCTAAACTGTCCTGCCTTACTGCATTACGATAAATGTTTATGGTATTGTCACTTGGTTTAACTGTTTCTAAATAAAACTTGACCACTAGAATTCTACTGTAATTGTATTGGTATTCTGAAAGTAACTCGCAAATATTAATAATAAAAAATATGGAAAATACGAATCTAAGAGAAATGAAGGAGGATAAAGATTGTATCGTAGTGTGCACAGGAAATTGTTATTTACTTATATATGATTTACGTATCTTATTCAACTTTATTGTTTATCTGCTTATAATTTTACACAAACATGTCAAACATCATCCCATTCCGAATTTATCAAATTATCACATTATTATTTTAGTTTAAAAGGACTTAATTCTACTGTGAAATAAACCATATCAAATTTTACTAGAGATATCTTCTATCTTTTTGAATATTGATCTGGCTCAAATAGACCCAAAGTAGGTTTTATAGTCGCCTAGTAGGTTCTTGTGTTGTATTTAATAATTAATCATTTAATGTGGTATGTTCTCTTTTGTATCATTTAAATATATATAAAAACCCCCCAATTACTACTACTGTTAGTATCACTGTTCAGCTTATTGAAATTAACGTGCGTAAAACTATCAGCAAACTCAATCATCGTAATACTAGCAGCAGTCTTATCTTCAGTTTTACTTAAGGTCCATCCCATTTATGTCTTTTTGTGTCTTTCTGTTCTACTTCAATCCTAGAAAACAATCATTGGAAATCATAAGCTAAAGCTCTCTTCTTTTTTCTTTTTTTTTACGAACATCACGTTGTTAATGAGAAAGGTAAAAGGATGATGAAAAAAATCACGCTACTAAAAGATGACTTTGCGGAAGTTCAAAAAAAAGATATGTGAAAAAGTCAAAGCACGTTATCTTGAACAATCTAAAAGCTATTTTAAAGAAGATAGTAAGTCCTGATGAAGAAGAAAAAGCTCTTTCCAATGATACTAAAATGGCTTGGCTGGAATAGTTATTGCGTATTTGGATGTCTTCAACATCACGATCAAGATTTTATTTCAATCCGTTGTACTGAAATTCAAAAAAAAAAATCAAAAGCAAGTTATCCTGATCAATTCAAAAGCTACTTAAAAGTGGATAGTAGGTTCTGCTGCAGAAAAAGAGGCTATTTCTATTGAATTTATTTGTATTAGTTTTGTAGTTGAGCTGAAAACATGAGAGTAGTAACGCACTTTCATTTTGTCCAGCAGGAAAAATATTCGACGTAGAGGAAAATCAAAAGTAATTAGACATTTCAAGTATAACATAGATTTTGAACCCATTGGTTTCTATCGTACGCTTCTCATATTAAATCTTCCATGGAGAAATGAAGAAACCGAATTACTTGAAGTTGACACCGGGCTCAAATTCAATGTGAATAATGTTGCGGTTTTGAAAGCGAAAAAAGAATTCTGTACTATCGATGATGAAGTATTAGAATCATCGTTTTTTTCAGGCTTTTTGAAACTTCTGTTCAAGATATATTCTAAAGAATACTATCTCACACTGTAAAAGTTATTGGCCTTGATACCACATCAGTATAACTTGTAAATATTCGTTGCTTTTGGTTTTAAGAAAAAAGTTACCATTATCGATAAGACACGAAAACCAACTTCAGCAAAAAAATAAACGGAGAAAGTACGAAGAAAAAACATTTTTTTATTATAAATAATAACTGTGATATTAAGACCCAATATTTATTGTTCTTGAGAAATATTGAGCACTTTTAATGATGCCCAAAACGTGTAGTCAAGTGTACGCCTGCATCTAAATCAGGCAGATATTTCGCATAATCTGTACCAAAAGTAGCATCGGAAGGTAAGCAATTCGTAAATACAGCTTCAAATTTAGTGCAGTAATAATAATAGACGGACATTATTATGGTATTCAAGAAAAAGACTTGCACCTGTCGTATTTGCGTTATATCTACTTACTAATATATACGTAGTAGATCAGGGTTATACACTAAACATCATAATAAAAACCTGACATATCTTCATAATAATATACATGTTTAACATTGTATATTATTATCAATATATTGAACCAAAGGAAATATTCTGTATTCAAATGCATATGCAAATTGACGCAAAATAAGATCAATGGTTTTCTAAACAAGATTAAATAATAAAATAATATTGAGAATAAAACAAAACAAAACAAAACAAAACAAAACAAAATAAAACAAAATAAATATTCAATTCATATTAATAGAAAATAAGAGATATTTACTGGTAACAGTCTCGATACAAGCTTAGCTACCTTGTGTTGGGATAATAACGGCTGTAACTAGCAGAAGTACATTACTTATCTATCAATACATATTTCTATTTGAACTTACAAACAAAGCTCTTCTGTGGTCACTGGTGTCAGGCTTGAGACTCGAGATATCCTATTAAAAGACCTTTTGATGAGCATTGTATTTATATTAATATTTTTTCTATTTACCTCAAGAGTCTTTAAGTGCTGCTTCAATTCACACGGCAAAGTTTGCATTTATAGCCACATTTTAAGTCAGCGATAAAATCGAGTTTCAAATTTTTGTTTTGGATTTGGGTTCTGTTTCTTTCCTTTTGTTTGTGTGGACAATCAGTAATTAATGAGAAAAGTCTTAGGGTTGATTTATTAGATAAAATAAAACTGAAAGAACTCTTCTAAACTAAAATAATAATCATCTTTTATATCTTGAATATCCTGATGAGTTGTGTTTGAATAAGGACCATCTTTTTGATGGGTTTAAATGAATCTATACCCAACTCTTCTGCTTTTGAATAAGTACGTTCTACTCTTTCGAATTGACCATAAATAATCGTGGATCCTATCTACCCGATTGGATAACAACATATCTGGTTACCATTATTATAGAGCCACATGTGTCTCTGTCTGCTAATACCAAGGCCAACACACCATATAAGAGGCGACACCAGAGAAGCTCCTGGGATTAACTAATCCGCAAGTATTGGAGAGCGTCCTATATTGAGCTGTTTGGTCTATTGAAAAATCTTTTGATGAGCATTTTATTTCTATTTATTGATATGTTTTATTTTAATGTCGCTTTACTTGCAAAGATATCATGTAAATATTGTTGTCAGGTTTAAATTTTTCAGCCATCTTAAATCCGCAAGAAAATCCCTTAGTAGAGTAACTCCCTCCAGATCTGGCTCTTCTTTTTTTTTTCATTGTCATCTAGATACATAGGATCATCGTGTGACAAACCAGTATTGGCTTCTAAATGTGCTAGTCTTATCGTCTCGCTCACGACTTCAAGTTTATTATGTACAAATCTTATTAAAGCCTTCAGACGTGAAGTAATGTATAAAAAATCTGTTTCTCCATGGCTTTCGTTTCTGTGTAGACTTCCTCTTACTTTTACTTTAATAAAATATACATACAAATAAATATGCACACACCTATATAAAAATAATAATATCTTCCTGTGACACGAATAGAAGGTCGTTGTCATCTATTTTGACAGGCTTATTAAGACAAATGAGCTTCTTTACAAAAAAATAAAATAAAGAATACACCTAATATTTCTTTATACAATATTATATACTTGGTAATAAGCATATTATATTGAAGTTTGTATTTTAAACCTGTGTTTTTTTTTATACTTAGATTTCAGCCAACTTGCGAAGAAGTACCTATCAACAGCAACGTAATTCAATCATGCTGTTATGCAATTATGTTGTTGATAAGGCTATCTTTCTAAATCAAGTAGGATGGAAAAAAATTTCTTTCTGAACAAAGGTTTATATTGCTTGGAAATAAATAAATATGCACTTTAATTATTATTATTATTTTTTTTTTTGGAAAGTAACAAACATTGGCGTCCAAACATTTGGAAAAGTAATGAATGTTATTACAACATGTTAATAATTAAAGAAAAGAAGCTTATTAATATTCAGTTTTCGAAAAAGTATGGTCTTTTATTTATAGTTACAAAACATATAAGAAAAAAAAAAGGTAGATTACAAATGTACAACACTCAACAATAAAAATTATAATTTGTTCCATGGCATGTCAAAATGTTTACTTTTAATATAACGTGTGTATGGTATTTTTTTCATGAGCTAATGTGAGAGCTACTTAATACATTATCATTTGTAATCGACTTGGCGTTATATAAGCAAAAAAAAAAAAAAAACTGACTACTTAGTGAGAAAAAAACCTTGTTTATGTATATACACGTTAATTTGTTTAAAAGATTGATGTAATAAGTTCTCACACCAACTGTAAAAAAAAAAAAAAAAAAAGTAAAATACTTTCTTTTTTCTTCTTCCTTTCCGCTTTTTTATTTTATTTTTTTACGGTTACTTTATAATTTTTTATTCACTCTTCTTACACACCAAGAACTTCTTTCTTAAAAATATGACAACACTCAATCAAGTCTCCAATTACTTGGGTAATAATACACTCTCAGTTGAAACGAGCATGATACACAACTCATCTTTTCTTTTATTTTTTATTTAAGGAAAAGAAAAAGAGAAGATAATATATTCAACGATAAACATCGAAGAGTGGCCCCTACTCACTCCCCTTCACTTATTCCGATCGAATATAGCCGACCTATGCATTGATTCATCACTCAAGGTTTAGGGTAAAGAATGTAATCTAACAGTGATTCAAGTAATAGAATCTTGTTGGCCTATTTGATAATTGTATCTGCAGGTATAAATAAAATAGGAAAAACTTACTATTTTACGTAGCTGATAGGTTTATTTATTAGCGTAGTACTTATTATAAACTCGGTCGAAATAAGTGAATAAATAGTATCGTCTTACTGAACGGCTAAGTCAAAAGAAAGGTAGATGTTTACTAGTTCTGATTTCTCACTGATGATAGAGAGCTACTACCTTTACTACGACAAATGGCCTTGATAGTATGGTACCTTTTCTCTTTGTTTTGTTAATCGAGTTTTATATGATTTTGCCTACAAAAATCTGCAGTTGAAGAGCATGGTGTTTTTTTTGAAAATTACGAATGATGTTATTGTTGCTGATTCAATCTTAAACATTGATTCAAATAACGGAATATTATGGTTTGTGGTGTATCTGATGACAATATTTATTGATTTATAATGTAAAGGGATGGGAAAAACTTATTTTACATAACTAACTGGCTAAAGTTAATAGATTTATATTTCTTATGAACTAGGGCAACATAAGAAACAGACAAATGATGCCATCAGATTAAAGGGCTTTGTTAAGGCAGATTAATATCTAATTTTATGATTCTTTACTATTATCTGATAGAAAGCTATGCTGTGACAAAAGAAAAAACAAAGGTAATTGTCGTAAAATGTCTATGTCATTAGTGAACTCATTGATGTTATAATAATATCACTGCCATTATGACTAACACTTGATCACTATGATATTATGACTAATAATCCTTCACCATGTCATTTGCACTGTAATAACTAGAAATACTATATACTATAAATATCAATCATAATTTTATCAAATAAACATTATCTTTATTCTTATTCAAAAGTCTACATGCAAAATAAAGCTGTCATCACTTCTTGTTTCTTTTGAATCAATCTATAACCATTCCTTTCTTTCTGTCAATTTTATTTCGATGAAACAAATGACCTTATTGGAGTAATTGACCATATTATAGTATAAATATTGATTGATTTACTCATTCACATTAAAAGACAGCTATTTACCATTTTGTTTCCTAAGAATGGTAAGAAGAAAACAGGCGCTATACTTGTGTACATACAGTGCTGATTTACGATATCGATTGGTATTTGCATGGCATAATTCAAAATAAACACCTGTTTCTAATGCTTTGTTTATATCAACTGAATTCAATTCAAATGATAAAGGTTCAGTACAAGGAAATTGAATCATATAGATATTGTACGAGATGAATGTAAGGAATTTATGTTTTTTAATATGTGGGAGACTTTGAATTAGTTTAGGTTTAGGTTTTTTTTTTTTTTTTTTTTTTTTTTTTTTTTTGTTAGAAGATGTATGCAATGGGAATTCTTAATTAATTTAGGATGAATATGTAGTGTAGAGAGTTTGTCTATCTGTTTAAATATTTTCAAAACGGATGATTGTAGCAACGACTTGACCAGGATTGAAAGGTAATTCAGAGAAGATAAACCAGCAATTATGTCTGTGTGAGGATAGAGCCAAATATG
>JAIXMQ010000083.1:0-95266 GCA_025716855.1 Pilaira anomala
TCTTATTTGGCATGGTAATTATGAAACAAATTATATAAACTCTTGACTCATTTGTGATTTTCTTTGTTTCAGCGCCCATATATGGCTCAGTCAAAAGAAGCATTAATCAATTCTATCATACATCAACAAGTTGTGTTTCCAGACAATGTGTATGAGATTGTCTCAAAAGATTGTATTGATGTCATTACTGGTGTAAAGTATAACTATACTTTTAATGCTGTACTTTTACTTACTTACTTTATTCATAGTTGCTGGACAAATCACCTTTTCATAGATTAGGTTGTAATACGGATGGATTTGAAAAGTTCAAAATGCATCCTTGGTTTCGAGGATTAGATTGGGATTTATTAGAAAAGAAACAGCTGACTCCACCGAATAAACTTATTGACGTATGTATAGTAAAAAAAAAGAAAAAATTTGTTATTATTTATTATTTTCTAAAAACAATATATTTATATATATATAGAATCAATCACTTTTTGAACAATTATTTACAGAAGATGGATTAAAATCTCATAAACGAAATTCACCTGTCAAAACGAGTTTAGATGCAGAAAGTCCTGTCACGGAAGAAGCCAGGTATCGAATGCAGTTGGAAGAACAATTCTTGAATTTTGATTTCTCCCAACATCAAATGGCAGAAGAAGAAGATAATCATTTCAGTAGCTTTTTAGAAGAAAGAAGAAATTCGTTAAAAAGACAATACGATCGATTTAAACGTAGATCCCAAGCAAGTTATCAAGACTTGCCTTACTCTGATTAGTATTACTATTTCATTCTTTTTTCTTCTTTATATAAATATTATTGTACATATTCACATTATACATTACATTTACATTCTTCTTGATGTATTTTTAATATTTTTTTTTTTTTTTATATTTTTCTCGGTAGCACGGTCATTGCATATTAAATTGGGTCAAATTATTAATATATAAAATTACAGACACAAATAAATAATATATTTTTCTTTATATTCTCACACTTTTTTTGTGTCTAGAGTCTTTTTTTTTTAACAATAAAAAAAAAAGGATCACCCAAAGTTATGCACATGTGATTTACTTTTATATGTATACCTATACAAGATCACCAATACACAACATGTATATAAATATATCATTCACGCATGTAAACTCACATATTTCGCGCCAATATATATATATATATATATATATATATATTTTAGTGTAATATGTATGTCACAAGGAAAAGGATTGTTCAGTTTAGTACATCTGCTGAGCCTAAAACTTGGTAACGCGTTATTATGAAACTCTCTCTTCTACTTTCTCTCAATTTTAAAACTTTGAATAAATCACCCGTTTAATTCAATAAGTTTTTAATCTTGATTACAACGAGATCTATATTTGAATAAGTGATGCATTTTCTTTTCTCAACCCTGCGTTAAAACAAAAATAAAAATAAAAATAAAAATCCCGTCTTATTCCCTTTTATTACATTACTTGAACTTTATTTTATTTTATACTAATTTTTCCATTAACTGAACACAACTGTTACCATAGGAACCACCAAACATTGCAAAATGATTTAAATGATGATAGAGTTCATATAAAACCAATCTTTCTTCTCTTCCTTCGATATTGGAGTACATGATATCATCATAGGCATCGAAACAATCATTTGTAAAGCCACCAAACATGTTCATGATACCAAACTCAGCCTCGTGATGTCCATAATAAGAAGCAGGATCAAAGATGACAGGACCATCCGCACCAGTATTACATCGTACGGACCAGTTTCCGTTCCATAAATCACCATGTAATAAACTTGGTTTAACTTTAGGTAAAGCATCTTTTCCTAACCAATGATCTATACGGTTACAAATTACTTGACCCAACTTATCCAAGTCTGGATTTTGATCATGCACCTGTGATAACAATGGTTCCAGACGTTGTCTTTTAAAAAATTGAGACCAATCAGAACACCATGCGTTATTTAATTCCGTTGTACCACAATAGGAAGTAACTTCAAATCCAAACTCTGTCCTTGATGAAGATTGCGTGTTTAAATGAAGTTGGGCTAATCGCTCACCGAGTTCTTGTTGAATCTTTTGAGAGCTTTTGTTTTCCATAGGAATATATTCCGTAATAATGTATGCTGGTTTGTCATTTGTTTGACTAATACTACTACTACTACTACTACTACTATGAGAAATAGGTTTCGGAACAAATCCAGGGACGGCTTGATAGATTTTTTCAAGTGCTAATGATTCGGCTAGAAACCATTGTGATGCCTTTTTAGAGGTATTGGTCTATAATTGGTGCTTTCTTTTTTTAAGCTTTTTTTTATATTCTTTTGTTTGATATGTGTGTGTGTGTGTGTCTTTTTACCTTTACAAAGAAATCTCCGGTATCCGTAGAGTAACACATTGCGTTACTGATACATCCTCCCGATAAGGACTTGACTTTATAAATGGAGCTACACAATTTCAATTCTTGTAGTTTAGAAGAAATAAATGATTCAGTCATTTGTTTATTTGAAAAAAAAAAAAGAAGAGGAGAAAAAAATAATGATAAATATTAAAAAAAAACAGCCGATTAAACAAATGCTAAATTTGACGTCACACGATGTAATAGTTTGAAAGTAAAAATATAAAACTTTTGTCAGTGCACTAAATGTTAATAAAAAACGAAACTAAACAATAAGCCTTTTATACTTCCGTAGATCATTTTCTTTTTAGTATTAAAAGTATGCTATTTTTATTACGACTAAATTTAATGTGTCATTCACTCGGGTGATGTAAATAAACCAAACAATAAATCAGTAACTACGATCGACACTAAAAAAGCTAGATAGATCTTTTTTTTTACAGGTACACTAAATTTTATGGAATTACGTACTGAAGCAAAAAAAAAAAAAAAAAAAAAATAAAGAAAAAAAAATAACAATAAATAAAAAAATAAAACTTTATTCAACATGCCTAGTTACTGGGAAAAAAAGAACAATAGAAAATATATTGTATATAAAAAAGGATAAGTCTTTGATATTTTCTTTCAGCTCATCGTCAAAAAAGAAATAGAGATTATTTCTGCAAATTGTTGCAATCTAGATATAGTAACCATAGAAACCGTCTTGATGATGCTTGTTAAAACGATCCATTCACTTTTTTTTATGTAACTATGCCTCCAAGGTGAATTAAAATGTTTATATTGAGATATTCATAATGTTGGTGTGACTGTAATAATAAGAAAAAACAAGAACGCGCCTTTTTTTTTTTTTTTTTTTTTTTTTTTTGTAAAAGGGTGCATTTTTGGTTCCTTTAATTGCATCAATAAAAAAAAAAAATGTCGTATTTAAACATATCAGAAGAAGAAGCCGATGAAGAGATTGAGAGAATGCAACAACAGTTGACATTAGCTTTACAAGAGATTGATGAAAATTTTGCTTACTGTAATCAAAGCGCTTCAAAGTTATCAGCAGATATCGATCGATTTGGAGAAGCTTCAGAACTCATGAGGAATAACAATCAAGTAAAGTATATATACACAAAATAAAATATAACCAGTGTTCTAATAAAAAAAAAAATAAAGAAATGGTTATATTTTCTTCAAACTATGCTTTATCAAAATATAGGGCCAATGAGTGACAATGGAACAGAGAGTGGTAGTACGAATAGACCAGTTATAGATGATGATACATCAAAACTACTTGGACAGCAACATGATATGACAAATGGTGCGTTAACTAATTTTCTTCGAAGAAGTCTTCGTCATACAGATCATTCACCTATAGATACGACATTTTCTGGACCAACCAATCCTTTACGTTATCATTCACCTTCTACATTATCCGATACATCTTCAAATAGAATTCGTATGTCACCACCACGTACAGTTCCATTTGGTTACACCAGCGAACAATTACAAGGTACACCAATACGCGAACAAGCCTTGATGTTAACAGAGAATAGATTAAGAAGTTTGGGCGCTCATACGGATTCAGATACAGATAGTGGCCCCTTTTCTATTGACCATAGTGATAATTCTCGATTAACAACAAGACCAAGAGAAGGTAAAAAAAGAGTCAACGAGGAAGATAATAATAGAGATAGAAACGAGAGATCAAAATTCAATACGAGACCATGGGAAGTGTCGAATATGGATAGTGATGATACAGAAAGTAGAGAGAACCTTGTAAAATTTTTAAAAGGAAGAAATGTACTGGATACGTTTAAACAACCTTATTTACCTGGAACAACAGCAAATAAAAGATTTCGCCCTGAAATAGAAGTAGAACAAGATTTGATTGGATCAAATCGATCGTCTTCTTTTCGATCAGAACAACAACAACCACAAGAAGAAGAAGAAGAAGAAGAAGCAGTGGTATCTCCTTTATCATCATCTAGACAACAAGAAAATATTAGATTTTCTCCTCGATTTTCATCAGAAGAGATACAATCACCACGATATAGACCAGAAGTGATTCAATCACCACGATTTCAAGGTACAGAAAGTAGTATATCATCTCGTTTTCAAGCGGTAACACCATTAGCAATGCAAGAACAGGAACAAGAAGTGGAAGCGTATGAATTTTCAGATGGACTACTACCTTATGGTAGTGCATACAATGAAACAAGAATGCATACTACAGATACAACGACTAATTCAACCACAAGTAGACAATCATCAATTACGTCCACATCATCATCTATTCCACGAAAATTTGAGTTAAAATATTTTTCAGAGCAGTTTAGAAATCCACCCAACTCACTAAAGTTGACAAAAATATATAATGAGTTCAATAAAAGGCCTGGTACCTTATTGACAATAGAAGATGTAATGAATTTCTTGGATGATACAAGTTTTACAATTGAGTTTGTTTCCCTTTCTATTGGTATATTGACTCGTAAAAGATTTCTTAGGATGGTTGGTGATAAAGGTGATGCTTGGGTTATTAGAAGATAAATCTCCCTTTTTTTTTTTACATTTTTACCCTAATTTTAGTTATTTTTCCATGACAAAACTTTATTTTTATATTTTGTGAAACCTGACGTCAGTACAAAAAAAGACTTGATTTGGAAATCTGTAAAAACGACGTCATTTGGTCGTAAAAGAAAAAAAAAAAAAAAAAAAAAAAAAAAAACCTTTTAACAAACTTTTTTATAATTTTTTTTCTTTTTTTTTTTTTTTTTTTTTTTCTTCTTTTTTTAGTTATACTTCTTTAACAAAATACCATATTTAAAAATAAAAATAAAAAATGCTTGCACAAATTAAAAGTTTATTTAAACAAAAAAGAACCCATCCAAAAGGTTTGTTTCTTTCTCTCTTTTTTCTAACTTTTTTTTTTTATTATTAAAAAAAAAAAAATAATAATAATAATAATAATAATAATATGAATAATCATTTAGAACCTACTGCAGAAGAAAAGCAAAAGAATAAAGATGTTGCTACTCGTATTGTTCAAGAAGAAAAGCAACGCAAGAATGTGTTGCCCCAATACCCTGGGTTAGAACGCTTTGAGATGCTTGAAAAAATTGGAGAGTAAGTATTTGATATTGAGTGTGTGTGTGTGTGTGTGTAATATAGAATAATCTGAAACCTAAACAATATTATGTAAAAATAGGGGCGCGTTTTCATATGTATTTAAAGCAAGAGATACAGCGACAAATAATGAAGTAGCTATCAAGGTTGTTCGAAAGAGAGAATTAGATGCATCAGAGGTAAATGAAAAATATAAATATATTTTATAATATTAACTCAATTATTTCATTTATAGACCGGTAAACAACATTTACATCCAAACATGAAGAAAAAGACAAAAGCCACAGAAAGAGCCAATATCTTAAAAGAAGTACAAATCATGCGTAATATGCATCATAATAATATCGTTCAACTTGTGCAGTTTTCAGAATCAGACGATTATTACTTTTTAATCTTGGAATTATGTCAAGGTGGTGAACTCTTTCATCGTATTGTAGAATTAACTTATTTTAGTGAAGACTTGGCTAGACATGTTATCGTTCAAGTTGCTGAAGGTATTCGATACCTTCATGAAGAATGTGGAGTCGTACACCGGTAAGCGAAAAAAAAAAAAAAAATTGTATATTTATGACGTCAATATACTAATTAAATAATTTGGTTTTTTTTTATACAGTGATATTAAGCCGGAAAACATCTTATTTGAACCTATTCCTTGGAACAAACGAACAGGTGTTGAAAACCCTTTTGGTGATGAAGATAAAGTAGATGAAGGTCAATTCACTGAAGGCGTTGGTGGAGGTGGTATCGGTGTTGTAAAACTTGCAGATTTCGGTTTATCAAAAGTGATTTGGGATAATTCTACTTTAACACCTTGTGGTACAGTAGGTTATACCGCTCCTGAAATTGTAAGAGATCAAAAATATTCTAAATCAGTTGATATGTGGGCTATTGGTTGTGTATTATATACCATTCTCTGTGGTTTCCCTCCCTTTTATGATGAATCCATTCGTGCTTTAACTCATAAAGTTGCTCGTGGTGAATATACCTTCTTAAGTCCTTGGTGGGATCCTATTTCTGATTCTGCAAAGGATTTAATCTCTAACCTTTTAAATGTTGATCCTGAAAAACGTTATACTATTGAAGAATTCTTTAAACATCCTTGGGTCACTAAAGGTCAATTCCCTCCTCCTGCTATTCATGATGATTTATTAACTAAACCTATCGTCACTGATAAAAAGAAGACACTTGATCCTAGAGCTCAAGCCATGAAGAATGCTGCTTCAAAGGTAGCCGCTGAAAACGAAGAACAAAACAGACAAAGTCAATATCAAGTTAAACCTACTACTAAATCTGGTAAACCAGCTAAAAGAACTGATGTTTTCTCTCCTGGTATTTCATCCATTAAAGAAATTTTGGATATCACTTATGCTGTACAACGTATGGGTGAAGAAAAGAAAAATAAACGTGGTAATACTCCTGGTGCTTCCAATCTAAACTCTCAACCTCATCCATTCGCTGGTGGTTATGATTCTATTTCTGAAGAAGATGATGAAGAAGAGGAGGGAGAAGAGTATTCTGATACTAGCTCAAATGAACATAAAGTTTCTCCTACAAATGGTATTCAAAAAGAAGTTATTGCCATGGCTGAACAAATGGTACAAGATGGTAAAGGTGTCGCAGGTACTTATACCGTCAGACCTGAACAACAACAAAATTCTACAAACTCACCTTCTGTACCTGCTGCTGCCACCAGAAGAAGACGTAACAAATTTGAACTTGATATGAATAACGCAACATTGTTAAAGAATAGACGTGTACAAATTAATCAATAATTGCTTCTACTACATATTTTTTTTTAAATCATTTATATCTTCTTCATCTCTCTCTCTCTCTCTCTCTCTCTCTTTTTAATTAATACTATCACCATCACTATACTATTTTGTAAATGTTTATATTGTAACCCCTTTCTCTCTCTCTTACTCACATATATTGTAATAAATCATCTTTTTTTTTTTGGGTAAAAATTAAAAAATAAAACATTATTTATTATGCCATATTAATGTACGAAGTGAATTCCATGTATCAGAGTCACGATAAATATATTGCATAGAAGCTCTAAGTGATGGTTGAACTGTTTCTTGTTCATGTCTGAACAACCACTATTTTTTTTTTTTCAAAAAACAAAATTAATATCCCGAACATTTTAGCATTAATTTTATAGTTACCATGACAACACCCCAAGTTACGGCAGCAAATACGGGATATGTATGTTTAGGAGCATCAATGATTTGCCTCTTCACCGGTACCTTAACTAATGCAAGCACCACTCTGGAGAAAAGATAAAGGATGATCTACAAAAAAAAAAAAAAATTAGAAAACAAAGTCTTTACCCGGCTTATAAATGTTTTTTTTTTTTTTTTTTTTTTACTTGTTGATTAATACTGTTGTTTTCACCAAACACATAATATCCACCCACAATACCAGCAATAAAAGGATGAATACTAGCTTCTTTTCCACCATTCATTTTCTTTTGTACAATCATTAAAGTTTTATAAATCGTAGCGAATATACCTAGATTTTGTGCATGTTGCTTAGTTGCCCTGAAAATTCCCTTGACTTTACTTTCTAAACTATACAAAAAAAAAAAATGTTTATTTTTTTTTGTTTTTTTTTTTTTTTAAAAAAAAAGTATTATTTAAAAGAAGACTTACGAGCCAGTTTTAAACAAGATTGTCATGACCAAAGCATGAGGGAATCTTACTTTGGCACCATAAACAACACCACTACGGAAACCTTTAAGAACGGATAGAACATCATGGTATTTTGGGTCAAGTATAATTTGTTCAAGAAAGTCCATCTCGTTATGAGTTGTTTTTTTTTAAAAAAAAAAAAGTGTAGAAAAAGAGAAGGAAAAAAAAAACGAATTTGTTATTTAGATTCCAAAAAATAAATAAAAAGCGGGACCAATCACTCACGTTTGACTTTCACATGCCAATTGAAAAAGATAAAGTTATAATGTCACTGGATTTCCCACTGTTTTTTTTTTGGGAATCATTTTTGTACCTTTTTTTTTTTTTTTCGTTTTGAATACATGTATTTATTATGTACTTTGTTCAATGTTGAATGATTTATCTCTTAGTTCCATCTGGTTTTGACTCACCGTCTTTAATATATGCAACTAAAAAAAAAAGTCATTTAATGATTTTTTTTATATATATAAATCATTGCTTTCCCCCCCTCCCTCCCTTTTTTTTTTATTTCGTTTATCAATTAAATTATATCCCGTGACATCAAAAGCGCTTAAAATTTCTGTGTGTATTGTTTCAGTACGAAGCATAAATTATCAATGTTTACTGGCGCTTTGACACTTATGTAGAAAAAAGCTTATTAGTAACTAAAGTGATACACAAGAAAAAAAAAAAAAAAGGTTGACACTTTTCAATTCATTTATGGTTAGCTAAATACAAATTGTCACAACTCAATCGAGCAGCTACATACACATTTAGGTAATTCTCGTAATCGCCGCCTCTCGCGTGTATATCTTTTTTTCGTAAAGAATTTTTAATCTCATGTCTATCTTTACAGAAAAGTACGTGTCCTGAGAAAGAAAGAAGAGAAGAGAGAGTTTTAAAATTTCACAAGAGAGAATTTATTTCCCAATAACTAGTTACATAAATGTTATGTTCAGATATACCAAGAGTCATGCCTCATAAAACAAAACATTTACACGCCCTTTTTTTTTTCTTGGTTCATTATACTGAAAAGCGGACACGGACATTACTTTTTTTCTTCAGTAATGTATGAAAATATATCAATCGAGATACAAAATCCACATATTTTATATTTTTAATTCATCAAAATCAAGCATTTCCTAAAGGCGATGGTGTTTTAGGTAGCTTTAAACACTTATATGAGTCGACTTGTTCCAGACGCGATTATCATATATATCTCGAGAAAGTTTTTTAAAAATACGCATGATCAAAAAAAAAAAAAAAAAAAAAAAAAAAAAAAAAAAAAAAAAACTCCCCTTTCAAGCGGTAACTATGTACATAATATTTTAGTTGATGACTGGAAAGAAAAGGTCAAAAATGACTTTCTTCGTTCAAGACTGAATATCGGCGGTTTAAAGAATTAACGTGTTTTATCTACATCAAGATATGTACACCTGAAGAGAACTATCATGATTATTTACAGAAACGAGCGTTTAAAAGTGGCATTCACACCCTAAAAAATATTCAAAATTCCATTGCATTTTATTTATATAGTAATTTTTTTGTCGTTCATCAACAAAACGATACATAGCATTTTTGTTCTGAGCAATCGCCGCTGTGTAAAATACAGCATTTTTTTTTTAAAAAAAAAATTCTTCATGTTTGTATTGTATAAAATAATGTTAGAGAAATGATTTATTATACACCACCAGATCTAAGGACAAGTTCATTTTCGGTTTAAGATACGGATTTTCTTATTACAACTCACGTGTGACCAGAAATTAACAACATACCAACAACTATTCGTAATATAATATACTCTCAACCAAATTTCTGCATCAAGAATGCCAACGTATTTGTTAGAAAAAAAAATACTTTTAAGGTGTGGTATAAATCTCAATCTAGTAATCCTAAAGATTTTTGAGAGTGTATACTTTATTTTGTTCACTTATCTATGAAAAAAAAAAAAAAAAAACTGTTTGAACGTTGATTAATTTTTTTTTTCTTGGCAGGTTACGAGCACTCATAAGTGACCTTTCTATAAATGGTTACGGTAATGAAAAGAGCGAATTTTAATAAGCAATTTGTGAATACAGATGTAATTACAAAAACAGTGTCTTGTGACTAAACTTAAGTATTTCGTTTAACAAAATTGCAATTACATTGTCAATAGTAATAGAGTTAAAATGTAATTTCTACCGATTTTTTTTTTTTCGCATGTAAAACTGGTTAAGAAGTAAATTGATCTATTCAAACAAATCATGATTTAATATTGTATGTGATTCATCTTTTAAACTTGCTCGTAACGAGATGTAGGTACCTGATACTAACCTGTTTAGAGTATGTCTATTTATGTTTTTTTTTGGTCATTGCAGGAAAGTTTAGGTACTTACTTTATTTTGTTTAGTAACGGTTTCTTAATAGTACATATTATATGAAGTTTAGCAAATCGTAAAACTATATATATATATATTATTCCATTGAAAAGCTTCGATCCTGTTCCTGCCATGCAATTATACTTCTAATTATAAAATTGTAAAGGATGTTTTACCTCAGTGAAAATAATGCTGTACTACATGTTTGGTAGCGGTTGTACAGACAAACTCGGTAGTAAGTGTTATGCTTGTTTGTTCCGGTGATCCATTAACCTCATTTTTTTCTATTAGTTTAGTAAAGGTTAGCTTGCTAATTAATATGAAGCGGTTCATTGAAAATGGTCAGTTGATGATACTCACAAATGAGTAATTTATCATCAATTTCTCGAGTTTGACGCCTGGTAATCTCAATTTACTGCATCAATTCAAGCATAAATTCAGCGCTATACTAAGTGGATAGTTAGTCTTTATAGGTTCCATTGTTACTGGGCCATCATAACGCGACATTTGGATGTATCTTCATGGATATGCTTACGTCATCTTTGTTCGGTTGTTGGGGTTGGTCCGACGTTTCAGTTTCCTACATCTTACATATTTTTTCCTCATTTTTATTTCTCTTCTTTTCTCTTTCCAACTTATAAAAAAAAAAACCTGCTTTTTTTAGTTATATTTTCTTTTTTTTTTAAGATTCATTTAAAAAAAAACAAAAAGAAGAAATAAATAACTAAACATCATCTTTGAGATCTTCTTTACTTTTTTTTTTTTTTAAAAAAATAGTCAAGAAGGTTTAATTTTTTTTTTTCACTCAAGTTTATACGAAAAAAAAAGGCAAAAAAAAAGCAAAAATCAAAAAAGATACATAATCAAGTGGAATTGACTTTGATTGCAAGAAGAGCTTCTTCACTTTTGCAACCAACAACTTTTAACCAAAACATAAGCCAATGGGCACGACGAAAAGTCGTAAATCTAGGCGGAATAACTCGAGACCAACTGCCTTTACATTTTTATCGAATATTGCACTCGGAAGTGAAAATGAGAAACCGCCAGAAGACATACCAAAATTATCCTCTTATTTATCAGAACAAAATGTCTTACACTATCTCGACAAAGAAACTACAGTCGCAATCGGAGGTAAAACCAAAAACATCTGCTTCTTTTCCCCCCCTTTTATTTATATGTATATACTTATTATTATTTTTTTGTTTGAAATGAAAATAGCTTCTTCTTTACACTCTTCCGATAGTAGCTTTTCAGCAGATGAAGAAATTAATCAAACCGCATTATCTACTGAAGCCCACGGAAGAAATCATTCAACAACCGTTGCACCCCTTATAACAACGAATCAGAGTTTTGACCTATCGAATCATAATATTAAGAAAGGAAGAAACCTTATCAAGCGTAACCCATCTGAAAGTAGCAACGAAAGTCAAGATGTACAACATCATAAACTCACAAGAGAAGATAGCGAACGACCTATTGCTTCTGAAAAAATTAAGAAAAAGTCCAACCATGGAGAAAAAGAAGTATGCCAAAAAAAAAAAAAATTATATATATATGTATAGTTATTATATTTAAACTGACAAATGTTTTATTATATAGCATGGTCATGGTAGTACGTCTATTATGTCTGTCTTTCGATATTACACAGATAAAATTCGTCAATCGTCCAGTAAGAAAAAGACGATCGATCACTCTACAAATCGTGGTTATGTGTAAGCTAATACATTAATAGAAAAAAAAAAAAAGAGAAAAGAATACTGAGAAATTTCGTTTCTATTTTGATATAGACATCAACAATTAGAAAGTCAAGATGGACGCAAATATCGTAGAGCTAATTCTTATGCTCACTTCTTAAATACAACAGGATCTTTACTGTAAGTAGGTTAGGATTTATTATGATTTAAACTAACTCAGTATAATATAGTGATGATGCCACAGTGGAACAGCATGTTGACGCTAATTCGTATGATCCTTATTTCCTCGACAATGATACATATGGTCAATATGGTTTAAACCCTAACTCATTGGTAAGCCACCAATATGGTAAATAACTTTATTTTTTTTTTAAACTAACATTTTGTGATTCATTAGGGCTCATTGTCAAATGGTATGAGACCGTCTGATTTAAAACGAGAAGTGAATGAGCAGTTTAGACTGAATCATCCCGAAATTCCACCAGAAATAACACTTAGTAAAATTAGAGCGATTAAACTTCACTTGTTTGAAATCGGTAAACAACTTGATTTAGAAGTATCAAGTATTGCTCATGCCTATGTTTATTTTGAAAAATTAATCATCAAGAATATGGTGACTAAAAAGAATCGCAAGTTGATTGCAGCTTGTTGTCTGTATTTAGCAACTAAAGTGAACGAAGCCAAAGGAACTTGGTTTAAACCACTTTTAGAAGCCATGGATGATCAATTGAATGTGGATCCAAAAGAGATTCATGAACATGAATTTGCTGTGTTTGCAGATTTAGAGTTTAACCTTTATGTACCAAGAAGAGAATTTATGCCGCATTTTGAAAATATTTTTAAACATTTAGAGTATAAGAGTATTCAAGAATATCTAGGAAATGTTGACTTTTGTGATGTCGATGAGAGAAAGTAAACATGATAATATTCATATAATAATAATAATAATAATAATAATAATAAAAAAAAGTTTATTTACACAAATAAAAAAAAGTAATAGATAAAAGTGTGTGCGTGTGTGTGTGTGTGTGTGTGTGTGTATGAGGTGTATCTGTTTATTTTGAAACGGTTAATGGTATGGTTGTGTCATTTGTTCTTGATAATTTTTTAAATAATTTTGAAAAGTTTGTATTTTCTTGTGAACATGTACTTGATTCACCTATTGTTATTGTAGTTGCCACAGCTTCCTTTTCGTCTTTAGCTGATAACCAGTTGACTATACTATCTTGTTCTGGTTCTTGTTCTTCGGTTAAGTGAGCAGGATCAGGTTTTGAACTAAGTAAGTAGACACCATAAATTAATACAGCAATACCTACAAACACAAGCGCAATAGCCCAAGGAGGATAGTTTCCAAGTTCATCCAAATAAATGATTGTGTTAACTAAACCAAGGGCAGTATAAGTACCATAAAATACAGGTACTACCACGACTGATGAATATAATTTTAATGCAGTATTTAAACAATAGACCTATATTTTGAAAACAAAACAACAATGAGTTGATGAATGACACATAAATAATAAAATATAAATATACCTGTAAGATGGCAGTGACGAGTAAAGCTAATAAAATAAATCGACTGGTATTATCGTTAAACTGATTTACTTGAGATTGAATCGATAAGGTAAATAATTTGACACCACTTTTAGCTAATAATAAAGTTTCGCTTGCTAATAAACCACCTTCGATACTGAACATTAAACCAACAATATGCTTCATTTTCTTTTGATTCATATTTCGAAATATTTGACTTTTACTCTTTCTTGTTTCGTCTGAAATAGCCCAGTTCGACCAAATGGAAATGATTAAACCACTAAAAGCGATAATATTTAAAGCACTAAAATAAATGATAAAAATGGGTCTCATGAATTTGACTTTCAGACTTTCTAATGAGATGGATTCCTCGGCTATTAATTCAAAAAGTTAGAATATAAAAGAAAAAAAAAATGATAAAATAAAATGTAAGCTAACGTACGGTCATCACCGTTATACATGCCACCAAACACAACAATCCATATGACTGATGCAACTACTACGCAAGTACCGAGAACGTCTTTACGAGTGATCTTTGTGTTCACTAATAATTTTGCAAAAATGAAATTAAATATTAAAGCTACACTACCAAGAGGTGCAACCCACTATTAAATTATTTTTATAAAAAAGTTAAAATATTTTAAGGGATTATTGAATCAGTAAAAAAGTAATGATAATAATAATAAAGGGAGTTAAATATGATCGACTCCTTATCTTACCTGTGTCTTTAAATAATCTATATAAAGTTGTTTAGTTATTTTTTATTTATTTATTTATTTATTTACAACATACTTAATGCGATTGTGCTACCAATCAACTGACTTGCAATATATGTATACAATCCCAAATGCCATAAAGGTCTTCCACAGTCACCTCTTTGTTGTTCTTCTTCTCTTTTGGCTTCTTTTACATGATCAAGCTTTAATATATTTAACCCAAGTGCATCCATAAATGATGCGGCTAAAGATACAAATATTCCAATAACAAATCGTACAACATTATCCTCTGCCATTTATAAAAAAAAAAAAAAGAAAAAAAACAAAAAAAAAAAAATAAAGGGAAAAGGAAAATAAAAGGAAAAAATAAATACAAAAAATAAAAAAGGATTTATATCTACTGCATGATCGCCACCCTCATTATTCCAGCTAATAATAGTATTTTTCTTATTTCAGTTGAGACTATTTATTTCAATTGTATATATTTATAAATATAAAAAGGGAGAATTTCGTTTTTGTTTTTTTTTATCTTTGTGTAAATTGTGAGTGAGTGTATATGTTGAGTGAGCGTTAAATTAATGATGATAATAATAAATAATAATAATAGTAATAGTAATAATAATAATGGTAATAGTAGTTGGGATTAGGTTTGTTGTGCGTACAAGTGTGGTTGATAGTTGGTATCAGTTGAAAGTGTAAGATCGTCTACATCTTCATCTTCATCTTCATCTAATACAGGTGGTCCTAAAAAAAAATAATTAATTAATCAGAATTATTTCAATATCAAGCTTTATTATATATATATATATATATATATATATATATATTACCATCCATATTCTTTTCCAAGTCAACAATAGCATTAGGCGCACCGTCCATATAATTCACACTGTTTCTATTGCTACGGCCGTGTTCTTCTCGTAAGCGAAGTGTTGTTTTACGACTTAGTAATGGTGCCTGATTTTCTTGTGGAACCATCTCTACTACTTCATCATCATTATCGTCGTCGTCCTCATCTTCATCTTCAGAACTTATTGGCTCTTGCTGTACAACAATCGTCACTTCCTCTGGTTCATCAAAGATCATACGAGGAGCAGCATCACCATCTTCAGTTGTCCAAAAGATATATTCAAATTCACTCATAAATAAGTTGAAAATGGTAGCTGGAATACCCAGTGTTGGAGAGAATACAATACTAACATTTCTCATCGTCATCTTATTAATATCAGAGTGTTGAACTACGCGAATTAAATGTGCTGTTAAGGCTCTCAAAAGTGTATAGTTGGGTAAAGGAAGTACAGATACTAATCTACCCAATTCGTTTACTCGATCCTTTCTATCCAGCAAGTCTATACATGTACATATATATATTTTAGTTTCATATACTTAAATAGGTAAAATTTGTTTTTTTTTTTTTTGTTATTGTTGTTTACTTACCAATCACATGTAAAAAGTCCATTCTATGCTCGCGTGTTAATACACTTGTAGGTAATTCACGTAACCACATTTTAAGTAAACCGGCCACCACATGAACATCGTAATCATCTTTTGCAGCCATTAAATTCACATCACCTTCTTGGTTAAACTTTTCTCGTAAAGCCTTCATGGTAGAGTTACTACCACTAAGTCGATATAAACCTTCTTCTAATACAGCGTCCATAGCATCCAGGTATTCAATACAACGGTATACAACAGCTGGTAACTCATATCCTTCACTGACACGAGAAATACGTACAGCTTCTTCTAAAGAAACACCAAATACTTGTTTGGGAGGTTTAGGTAACGGTGTATCATCGTTATACTTGCTGCGAGAACGATCATTTTGTTCATGAGATGATCTTGATAAAAATCCACGTAGCCCACCACTACCACTATTATTTGTACTATTTGTGGTAGATCTTGAGGTATCACTCGAAGACGTAGTAGCAGAAGTAGATTGTGATAATTTAGGTGGAACGGTTTGCTGTTGATTTTGTTGACCGTCAGCGTTACTAAATAACATCTTCTTACCCCAGAATGTCATTCGATGAGCCTTATTTCTTGCCTTTTTTTCAGGTTCAGTCTCTTCTGAAGTAGGAATAGTAGGTGATAAAGCGCGATTATATTGATGTGGATTTAAAAAGTCTTCGTTGACTAATTGTTGCTCTGTACTAGAAGATATCAAGTTACCCATTGAACTGCGACGTACAATAGCAGGGCGAGGTGCTTGTAGGTTACGGTTATTATGACTGGGTTGATCCAAACTGGTACGAACGCCTTGATCATAAGTTGAGGAAGACCAAGTGGCGTTAGCGGTAGGTAAAGAATTAGAAACGTTAGTCGAATCAGTACTTTCACTAGATACAGAAGGAGTAGGGCGACTATGCTGTTTACTGCTAAGGGCCATACCAATATTATGGTCATCCATTGATGGTACAGAAGTCAACTTTTCCATGTCTGCATTGGCAACCGAATCTAACTTTAAATGACTAATAGGGGTAGCAGAGATGGCTCTGATCTCACCCTTGGATAATTTTCTTGGCTTTTCTTCCTTCTTCTTCTTTGAGGAGGAGGAGGAAGTAGAAGTAGACTTACTAAGTGCAACAGGATCGTCTTCAATGTGAACATTTTCAAGAAGTGCTTGTACCCAGTCATCACGATCATCATCTGAATTGGCACATAGGATATGACGAACATAATGAGTTGAACCAACTCGTTTTTGTTCTACAATCAAGAAAGCATGTCGATATACACTATTATATTCTTCTGCGGCTTGGGATGAGCCAGGCATTTGACTACCAATTTGAGCATTGGTAAGACGAATAGAACCAAGTTGAGTTCCTTCTTTCTATCAGGGAGAAATGGGGAGGGGGGAGGGAGAGAAAGAGAGGGTTAGTGATTTTCTTTTTTTATATATAAGGAGAAATAGAAGAATATGTTTTACCGATTCAAAGTATTCAAGTTTGGATTCATTTAACACAAAGTAACGAGTTTTCCAACCACCAAAGTTCTTACCACGCTTGGTCAAATAACCCTCACGAATCTGACCGACAGGTTGATATATTTTATTATCGACAACATTTGTACTAAGGAATTCACAAATATCATATGTATCTTCTAATGGAGAAGCAATAGCATGATGCAAGTATTGTTCCAAGGCAACTTTTCTCTGGTCCACTTTGGTTGGTGCATTGTTAGAGAACAAAGCTTTATCAGGTAATTTACCAACACGACCTGATGTAGTACGACTGCGTTGAGTTTTCAGCTAATTTTTTTTTTTAATATTAAATATTTGCACGAGTCTATTGATATAAATATACTTTTTTTTTTTTTTTTTTACCTTTGCATCAAGACCAAGGAAATCCGAATAAAACTTCTCTACGCGCCAACGTTCTTCCCATAATTTGGAATCCTCTTCATCTAAAGTGCCTACAGATAAAATAAAGGAAACAACTTCTTTTCCTTTTTCATTGGGTTTAATGTTTGAACCAACGACTTTGACAGAAACACGAGCGAGATGAGTAGCAATAAATTGTTGCTTTTGAGACAAGTTAGGACGTATTTCTTCATCAAATGTAGATTCATCCAAGGACAAATCAGTACGAGAAGTAGAGAAAATAGTAGATTCACGTTTTGCATTTCTACTTGTGGATGAACGAAAAGGTACAGGAGGGGAAGCGGCCCTCATGGAAGGATCGTGTTCTAAAGCAGCTCTAGCAGGTGGCATCATTGAATCTCGTTGACGAGCAATGTTGTTTCTACGCACTTCTAATGAAGAAGATGATTTGGATGGGGAAGGTACGATAAAAGGTGATTGAGTTCTGGTACTGGGAGATGGAAGAGGAGCACTATCTTTACGTTTTGCACAAGGTTGATGATGATGAGGCCCAGGAGCAGGTGAACAAGGTGAAGATCTACCATTCATATCATCCATATTACGTATAAATGATTCAGGTTCAAATGGTTCCTTGATATAGTCATCCGATTTTTCCTTTAAAGGGCGATAAGGTGAACGAGGTGGTGGCATAGGACTACTGGTGGGTACTATAAATGAAAATGCTTCGACAGGCGAATCGCTACTAGGTGTAGGTGTTGAGGCGTCATCTGCTTCTGCAATCTCTCGAAGTGCTTGAGGTGAAATGACTAAGGAAGCGACACGTTGTTTTCGGACGAGTTCTTTTTCTAAAGAGCTTATTTGATCTTGTAAACCGTCTCTTTCTGCAGATAGTCGAACGTTATCTTTTTGAAGGTTTTGAATCATTACTCGTTGCTTTTCAATAATTTTCCATAGTTGATCGTTTTGTGAACGTAAGTGAGGAATTTCATCCTGTCCATAATTAATGACTGGAGAATGAGACATTACTATTTATTAAAAGTTTAAAAAAAAATAGAGAAGATATTTGGGTATAGTATTATTAAATAATTGTTTATAAATAAAAAGGTTTGGAGAAAAATTATATAAAAAAAAAAGACTTGACAAGAGCCCCAATATAAACGAGAGGAGCGTATAAAAGGAGCGAAATTAATTATGTAAAAAAGAGAGAGGCAAAAAAAAAAAAAAAAAAAAAAAAAAAGGAGCAAAGAGAAAGAGGAGACTGTAATTTTATATGGCGTTGTACAAATGTTGCGCAAAGAAATAATAAACAGCGGATATTGTATCTTTTTTGGTAGAACGTGTATTAACTTGGACTATTTACAATACATGATATATATCCGAGAGAATTTTATTCTATTTTTTTCGATATACACATTTCCCTTCCTTTCTCTCTCTCCCTCCTTCACGTTCTCTGTATACAGTTGAAAAAAGAAAACTATACAATGGATAATCTACAAGGTTATTGTGATATATTGATTACTGATGTGTTTAAAGAAAAAGATGCGATTGAGGTACAAATGACAGTGTCACCTAAATTAAATAATAATGATTTATTTCAATCGTTAAATATCCCACGATCTAATTCGCTTGATAATAATTATTTCACTTTACATTATCGACATGGACACAATAGAAATAACATCAATAGATCGATCTGTTTAAATTTAAAAAATAACACAAGCCCTTCATTATTTCCAGTATCTGGTTATACTCCACAACTTCCAAAATATGACTTTGAAGATACTTTATTATTCAATTTAACTAGATCAGTTTCATTAAACTCAACAATTAGTAGCGATAAAGAATCAATATCTACTAACTATTGGAAATCAACTACTACTAATTATCACGATCAAGATATTTATCCAGATATGTCACGTACAACAATAAAACCGCCCCACTTATTAAATCACGAAACATGTAAAACTAATCAATATGGTACAATTCATGCTTTAACGGTAAGAGGCTCTACTATGATCTTGAGTACCTCACAATACCCACTTCGATCATTTCATATTGGACAAAACACATTTTATAATCATACGAGTGATCAAAGTGATTTAATTAAATCTGTTTGCTTTTCACCTGCAATTCATCCTAATGATGATCATCGCATTGTTTGGGCTGGTACGGAAACAGGTGCAATTTTAGCAATTGATATTCTATCAAATCAAGTACTAGTTAAACGTATGGCAACGCATGCTCATTCAATTATATTTATTCTTCGACATAAAAACACAGAATTATGGACAATTGATATCGAAGGACATGTCAACATTTGGATCAACAAAAAGAGTATGGCCAGCGATGAATCTACTACTTCGAGTATCAATTTGTTAAATACGGTACCAGAGCGTTTTATAGTTAGTCCCAACCTAAAAACTGCAATCCTTTCTTTAAACAAGCGTATCTTATGGTGCTCGTCCGGTCGGTCTATCGATAAATTGGACCGATCAGAAAAAGAAGCTTTTCCCCTGATCATTATACCAGATGATGTCGGAGGAATAATTCAGTTGATATTTATGCCGTTTCATCAAAATCAAATCTTTGCTTTACATTCGGATGGTAAAATAACTGCTTGGGATTTAGAGAGCTTACAAAAAATCAAATCTGTGGTTATTTCTCTTGATAAATTGACTATAGTTACTTGTGTGGGCAGTTATCATTTATGGGCGGGATATAGTAATGGTACAATTGCTATTTATGATACCAGATTTGATCCTTGGATTGTAATAAAAATTTGGAGAGCGCATACAAGTTCTATTACCAGATTGCAAGTAGATGAATATTCTATAAATGAAACCATGTCTGTAGTAAGTGTAGATTCTGATGGTAACTTGTCTATTTGGGATGGTCTTTTAGCTGACGACTGGTTCGGTATGTATGCATTTACGGGAAAAGAAAAACTTACTAACCTACGAAAAAAAAACAGAAGAACAAATGATTGCAAGTATACCCGAATATTCTGATTTTAAAGAAACGACTGCGATGATTTGTTCATGGAATATGGACGCTATAAAACCAGATGTACTAACTGAATCTGACAAGGAGAAATTATGTGAGTGGTTGCATGGTTTATCTGACCCAGATATTATTATGATTGGTGTTCAAGAAATAGTTGATCTTAGTTCAAAAACCATGACAGCAAGTAAATAAGTTTTTTCCTCTTCTTAAAAAAAAAAGAAAAGATTAACAAAAGGAAATAACCAAAAATCTCTCCCTCTTTCTCTCTCTCAATAAGAATCGATATTGGCATTGAGTAAAAAAATAGAAAGTATCGAAGAAGCAGATGAATTATTAACACATCGATATATGCTATGGTATGATTACTTTATATCCATAATTGAGACTAATTTTGGGAAAGGCAGTTATAAGATTATAAAAACGGATCAAATGGTTGGGCTCTTCAGCTGTATCTTTGTTAAGTCAGTTCATGAGAAGAATATTCAACAATGCGATTCGACAGCAGTTAAAACCGGGTTTCGTGTCATGGCAAAAGGATTACATGGTAATAAAGGAGGAATAGCAACACGGCTCATATTAGATGATACTTCGCTTTGCTTTGTAAACTGTCATTTAGCTTCAGGTCAATCTCATGTATTACAGAGAAATGAAGATATGGAAGGTATCTTGAATTCAGCAAGATTTAATGCTGTCGATGATCCAGAGAGTAATATATTTAGCCATGGTGCCAACGGTACTTGTATACTTGACCATGAAACTTGTTTTTTAAGTGGCGATTTGAATTATAGAATTGATATGACTAGGCAACAAACGTTTGGACTATTATCAAATACAGAAATGAACCGGTTTGAAAGTTGGGAAAAATTACAGCATCAAGATCAATTGAAAAACCAACAGTTAACTAACCCTTTATTTCGATTATTTAATTTTAAAGAAGCTCCCATTTTATTTGATCCGACTTATAAGTATGACCGTGGTACAGACGTTTATGATACTTCAGAAAAAAAACGCGTGCCTGCTTGGTGTGATCGTGTATTGTATCGAGCACCTTCTACGGCTACTAATTTATACTATCGCCGGCATGAGGTCAAAGCTTCAGATCATCGGCCTATTAGTGCAGGATTTACAATTCCAGTAAAAACTATTTTAATAGAAAAGAAAGAACAAGTTAAACAAAGAGTTAAATCTGAATGGCAATCAAATATGATTAAAGTATCTCAAACTAACAAAATTCGATATGTGACACATTATGAACTGTGCGATGAAAATGAAGCACAAGCCAGACTTGAAAAGGCAGATTGGGATGTAGAAAAGGTGGTGATAGATATTTATCATGATAAAGCCAGTTACATATGATTGCAAAAATATAAATTTTCCTTTTGAGCAACTCTAATAAATTAGGGTTCCACATACATTATCAAATCGAATAGAATATACAGTGCGTACGGTCCCAAATGGCGGATTTGAAAAATCAAATCATTAAGCATAAAAATTATCCAATCAGCAGTTCCCAAAATCTCAATGGGCGTGAATAAAATTACAAAACAGCGTATTTTGAAAATCAAATAGCAGACTCGAACCTCCTAAAAAGCGTTTCTTTCATTTGAATATATTTAAATGAGCAACACACACAGATTCTTTATTGAAGATGGACAAGGAGGGATAATTACAGAAGATGGTGAAGAGGCCATGGACTACATTATTGAAAAAGGAGACGAATTTAATCTTCAAAACTTAACAAATTTAAGTGAGTATAATGAATGTCAACCTGTTCCCATTGAGCTCGATGCCGAAAACGAAAATTTAGAGAACAAAATTTCGCTCGTCATTGAAAAAGTAAACAAGATTATTGCTAATAAAGTTGGGAATGTTAGGAACTACACATCTTACTAAGAGTCAGCTTCAAGAGCCACAAAAATTGCATATTCTTGAGCTTTTTGACAATAAACCATATACGACGACCGACGAAGTTGTTGATAGTTTAACGAAGGCTTTTGAAGGGTTCATGCTGAAGAAATCAACACTTAATAACTTCATATTACATGAGTGCCATTTGACGATTAAAAGACTACAACGCCAACCTAAAGCTCGAAACGATCCTAAGTGTATTGATGCAAGATACGAATGGGTTATAGAGTAAGATAACTCAGACATGGACTTTCTTCAAAACTGCATTTTTATTGATGAATCAGGCTTTGATATTAATATGAGGCCTTCTAATGGTCGAGCAGTTTCGGGAACACCAGCTATTGCGTCAACGCCATCTGCAAAAGCCGAATCACATTCCATTTTGGGGGCGATAGCCACTGTTGGGGTCGTTAATATCGACGTAAGAGTTCCTCAAATGAACAAGAGGATCAAAGTTGCTGGTGGCCGCAAAAGAAAAGTTACTGATGCTAAAAAAGCCGGGAAGAAAAGCACAACGACAGGACATTATCTCAATTTTTTACGAGGGGTACTTGATCAATTAGACAAGTACCCTGAGTTAAACGGCTTTTATCTTGTAATGGATAATGCCCCTATCCACAATCATGAGGAGATTGAAACTTTAATCACCAACAGAGGTTATAGATGCGTATACCTACCACCTTGCTCTCCTGAACTGAATCCTATTGAGCAATTCTGGTCGTTAGTTAAAAATAGAGTCAAGCGTAGTAAGTTCAACAACAAAGAAGACTTGTTTACAAGAATCCGTGATGCTTGCAATGAAGTACCTAGGGAGATAATAACTAAATCGGTAGAGCACTCAATTGGAGCTCTTGAAAAGTAGGAATAAACAGCCACTTTAATTAGGATAAATGAAATAATAATACGTATGCGCTGTGAGTTTCCCTAATGCTGCTACAGGATTTCAACCACCTAAAATTAGACAGGTGCAAAATGTTTTTGAAACGATTGCACAAAGTTGAGGGATGATGTGAAAAAGTTTATTGGACAGTTTCATTTAAAGTGGAGACCATTTCAAATACGTTATTAGACACTTTTTGCGAGACAAGTGAAGAAGATACATAGACGCATATAATCATTTATTTCTTTGTAGGCTCATTCGGTAGATTATCCACGAGAATTTATTTCTTACTTTTTCGATGAGATGACATGAAAACTTGATTGAGTGGTGTCGGAGACGGGGAACGACTCAAGGGATTCACGATATCTTCACCGCAAGTCTCGACAAAAGAATATTTTCTTTTGTTACTAAATAAGGATTCAAGGACTTTAGCCGAAAGCGTAATAAGATGTAACTTCCACATGTACAGGTATTTCAAAGTGTCTTCCAAGCAATCAAACTCAAGTATATCGGTTGGGATATGTAATTCGGTCACCTTTTGTGAGTACATTATGTTTTTATAGCAGTACATTTGGGTTAGGTAACCGCTGTTTCCCTTGAAATCGAAAGCAAAAACTTGATTATCAGAATTATTAGTCAATGAATTGATATAACTAAGTGTATACGAATTGATTCTTGCATTTTTGCTTTGTTGTTGCACGAACACCGAAGTGGTTGCATCCTCCTTTTAAATTCAATGCTGCAAAGTTCAACTGTTGTCTTCAAGTGTTCGCAACTCACCAACAGATCGATTCTTCCACCGTATTCCGTAAATTTCTGTTCATTGTCCACCATGCTGCTAATAGTATCTTTTGTTGCTGCAGATATACTATCACCATCTGACAGAATAAATCTTGTGTCATCCAAAATAATCTCCATCAAGTCTTCGAATTTTCGAAGATATGAAAATTCTGATTTCGATGCTGAGGTCTTCTAGAACTTGAACCCACGGACTCTGATAATAAAATAAATAAGTATATTCATATTTTATGACAAGAATAACACAACTTACATGTTTTCTACAACGTTTAACAGCTGATATTTGGCTGAAATTTTATAAGTTTCTTTATATTTCAGTTCGTCAATTTTCGTACGAAGCTGGTACGCATCACCTATCATAGCATGGGGCTTGAGTTCTTCAAGAAGTTTCTTTATTTAACATTTATACTTTTGTCATGGGCAATCAAATCTTTCTTTCGCTTTCTAGTACGATTAATGTCTTTCTTGTTGATTTAAAAGTATGCGCATTTACCAATGAAATCTGTAACAACGGAATCCAGACAACCGTATAAATAATTACAGGTTTTTCTTTAGTCAGGAACTATGCACGTTGTTATCCAATCGAGTAGATGGGGTTCACAATTATATATGGTCAATTCAAAAGAGTAGAACGTTTATATCCAAAAGCAGAGGAATTGGGTATAGATTCATCAGGATATTCATGGTAGTTTAGAAGAGCTCTTTCAATTTTATTTTACTTAATGAACCAACCTTGGGTCTTTTCTCATTAATTATTGATTGTCCACATAACTCTCTCTCTCTCTTGAATTTCTTTAATTCAAGTACCACATCAATACCATACCATTGACTACAAACTTTTTTTCTTCGTTCTCCTTCAAAAAGTTGTCAATATTGCATCTGCGTCTCTTTCTTGGATTGGAGCCTACACCATTAGGTCTTGCAAAATTCAAATTATTATTTAGTATAGCTCTATCTCTAAACTGGTGTACATCAGATTGAATAGTATCGGTCACAGCCAAAGAATATGTAGTAACTATTTAGTTCTGTGAAATCATATTAATATATTACAACCTCTTATTTCTATTTGAACTTACAAACAAAGCTCTTCTGTGGTCACTGGTATCAGGATCAACACTCGAGATATCTTATTAAAAGACCTTTTGATGGGCATTGTATTTATATTAATAATTTTTCTTTTTACCTCAAGAGTCTTTAGGTGTTGCTTCAATTCACGCGGCAAAATTTTCATTTATAACCACTTTAAGTCAGCGATAAAATCGCGTTTCTCTTTTTTCTTTCCTGCTTTTTCATTGTCATCTAGATACATAGGATCATCATGTGACGAACCAGTATTGGCTTCTAAATGAGGCTGGTGGTTACTCCATAACTTGGAAAGAATCACCTCCCTTCTTGCAATACTTGATTCGAATTGATATAAGACCTTGAGAAATTTTCAAGACCAATCATTAGAGTTATGAAATAGTGATATCTACTGATAAAAGATTTTCTATATCATGAAAATAAGAATAAAATAAAAATCAATAAAAATAGCTTTACATTTAAATTTGCATATTTACCATTTGTAATAATGGATTCCAGACTAATATCAACCGTGCACAGATACGTACAAGGTACTAAAAGGTGCTCTTTAGTCAGAGATATAAGTTGCTGTTGGGTAGATAAAATCCTAGGTAAACATGACCAATTCAAAAGAATGGAATGTATAAAGCAGAAGAATTGGGTATAGAGTCATTTACTAGCTTTTTCAAACGTAATCAGGATATCAGTTTTGTTTTATTTTATAAAACAAAAATACTCTTACAATGAAAGAATAAAGGTATAAAAGAAAACAATAAAAGTAAAAACGCGTCAGCAACTGATTGATTGTGTTATTTGAATTTGAAACGTCAACATGCGATACATACTAATGGGAGACTAAAAATAGTGATAGTCTAACAACATCTTTACTGACATTTATTGATAATGGCTGTATGGATTGGCATCGATATGTTTTAATTTCGAACTTGCTCTTCTCAAAATTGTCTTTCCTCCTATTCACTTGTTCAAAAAAAAAAAAAAAAAAAAAAAAAAAAGCAAGATCAATGATCTATGCTAGTCTTATCGTCTCTCGTTCACGACTTCAAGTTTATTATGTACAAATCTTATTAAAGCCTTCAGTCGTGAAGTAATGTATAAAAAATCTGTTTTTCCATGGCTTTCGTTTCTGTGTAGACTTCCTCTTACTTTCACTTTAATGAAATATACATACAAATAAATATAATGCACATACCTATATAAAAATAAATAATATTTTTCCTGTGACACGAATAGAAGGCCGTTGTCACTTATTTTGACAGGCTTACTAAGACAAATGAGCTTCTTTACAAAAAAATAAAATAAAGAATACACCTAGTATTTCTTTATAAAATATTATGTACTTGATAATAAGCATGTTATATTGAAGTTGTATTTTAAACCTGTGTTTTTTTTATACTTAGACTTCAGCCAACCTGCGAAGAAGTATCAACAGCAACGTAGTTCAATCAAGCTGTTATACAATCATGTTGTTGATAAGGCTATCTTTCTAAATCAAGTAGGATGGAAAAAAAGTTCTTTTTAAACAAAGGTTTATATTGCTTGGAAATAAATAAATATGCACTTTAATTGGAAAATAACAAACATTGGCGTCCAAACATTTGGAAAAGTAATGAATTTTATTACAACATGTTAATAAATAAAGAAGAGAGGATTATTCATATTCGGTTTTCTAAAAAGTATAGTCTTTTATTTCATACAAAACATACAAGAAAAAAAAATAAGGTAGATTACAAATGTACAACACTCAACTCAATAAAAATTATAATTTGTTCCATGGCATGTCAAAATGTTTACTATTAATATAACATGTGTATGGCATTTTTTTATGAGCTAGTGTGAGAACTACTTGAACCATTATCATTTGTAATCGACTTGGCGTCATATAAACAAATTTTTCTTTTTAACTATGCTTTTTTTTTTTTTTTTTTTTTTTTTTTTGTTAGAAGAGGTATTAAACGGGAATTCTAAATTAATTTAAAATGTATATGTAGTGTAGGGAGATTGAACTGATGTGTACAAGTGTTTGTAGAAAAGATAATTGTAGCAAATATTTGACCAGGATTGAGAGGTACTTCAGAGAAGATAAACCACCAATTATGTCTGTGTAAGGATAGAGCCAAATATGAATTGAGAAGTAATTTTGATATGAAGGTCTCGAGTTTGTGAATTAAAAAGTATAAAAGCTTGCAAGTACTTATTTATCTTAGGCGAGTAAATGAAGAGAGATGTGTAAAAGATGCTCTCTGGATTAGCCAGAGCATTTATAGTAGTCTTGTTTGATTTTTTGATTTTTTAATTTTTTGGTTTCTTGTTTTCCTGTTTTGTTTTCTTGTTTTCTTGTTTTCTTGTTTTCTTGTTTTCTTGTTTTCTTGTTTTCTTGTTTTTTTTTTTTTTTTTTGACTTTGACTTTGACTTTGATTTTTGACTTTTTGATTATTTTTTCTTGTTTTGTTTTTTTTGATTTTTTGTTTTGTTTCTGTTAAGAGCAAGGATTATTTCAAGACATATATATAAGACTAGTAGTCAAGACCATGTTGCCAGATTAAAAAGAAAGAGATTACATATCAAATAGTAACCATCACAGCCAACAAAAGAGACGTTTGACGGATACATCATGATGAGCAAAAAAGATAAATAAATACCTTTGTAAAATTAAAAAGCCATTTCCCAGCTATCTCCTCCCAACGAAACGAAGCCACCTCAGATGGATGGAACATCTCTACTAATGGCACTACTATCCCGACTACGGTGCCCATATTGTACTGCGAGTCAGTTAAGAAGCAAGTCAGCAAATAATGGAATCGGTTATTCGTGGTCAAAAGCTGTTTTCGATAGCCAGTACTGAATCTTTCAATTAAACTATACGTATAGACTATACTAACATTTCACACACCAAACAGTATCAACCAGACGAAGATCTCTTTACACGTAAAATAGAGTCATCTTGAATCAGACATTCTCCCCATGGCAACAACCGTTGTATTAGACCAACCAAGCAATATCAAGACAAAAGCTTAGCAACCAAGGAAGAAATAGTCATTTTATACGCAAGGACTTGAAGTAAAATAAGTGTAGAATCATTCTTAAGAACACGTGGGAATATATTAGACAGTTAGCTACTTTCTCCTGTAATAAAGTTATATGTCTTACCACTAATATTATTTATTATGCACATTTCAAAGCTGTTCATTTCTTAATACAATATCTTGTATGTCATCAAAGAGGTAGTTTTAAAGAATGGGTATGTTTTATTTGAAGAAGAAAAGGAAAAAAGAAAAAAGAAAAAGGGAGAAAAAAAAAAGGTGCTAAAATAAACCTGTTTGTGATCATGTGTGGCGCCAAAAATTTGTTGAGATTTAAAACATGCATAAATGTATGTCTGTTTCTTATCAGACTTAGTACACCCATTTAATATGAGATTCATACACAAAACGTCAATAAAAGTAGAAGAAATATACATATAACACACACAACCATTTATCTTGACGTCTTTATTTTTAACTACATATTTGAAATATTTTGTACGTATTTAACCCATAAAGTTGAGATAACTAATCCACTTCAAAGAGCTGCTAGCCAATAATATGAATAGAAACCTAATTTCGACATCACGAGACTATGAAAATTATATAAATACCTGGCCCTTTTTTCATGTTTTAAAGCATATTTACTTGACCTTGACCTAAAAAAAAAAAAATCTTCAAATCATCGAAAATTTGACTTTAAAGCACTTCAATGACTTCCAACACATAAAAACTTGATGAAGAAGTCACATTAGCATGGAACTTTTCTCTATGTAAAAAGAATAGCTACTTTATCAGGAGGACTTATTAAAGCAAGAGACTTTATAAGTAGAATACAATGGAGAGATAAATATATATATATAAAGGATTCTAATATGTAAAGAAATAAAAGTATGAAATATAATAAAATAGTTAAATCAATAGAGAATTTCTATTATTTTTTATAACAGACAGTTAAGATACACTGCTGCTAAAGAGCATCATTGTTAGGTATTAAGGATAATAAAATAAGGTAAAACTAGGTGTAACAGCGGATTTTATAAGATGTCTGCATTTTTTTTATATACGACTAAAACATTTATCCCTATTTTCTTTTAATTGCCAGGCATGTACTCTATTGTGTGATTGTACTGGGTATGTTGCGATGTCCGTATAGCAGAACATTTATAATGCTCTGACATCCCTCAATCAGCACTTCTTGAAGTGTAATGCTCTAGTTGCATGCTGTTGCAATAGTGCAAATCTCGACTTTTCTTTTTGCTGCAGTAATTAACTTTACCCGGATGATTCCCGACCCCAAAAGTTTACTTTTCGAGGGTTAACTGTATTACTGTATGAGTTTTATAATATTTTTATACCAGTTTCGTTCTGGGTTTCTTTTGTCGAGTATCATGTTCTATTGTGGTAAGGAAAGTTGATGTATTTGATCCTTGACTTCTTTATGAGAACAGACGTGTGTTGGTGATATTGGTGCTAATGCTTGTGTTGGAAATATTGGTGCTAATGCTGGTGTCGATGATATTGGTGCTAATGCTTGTTTCGGTGATATTGGTGCTAATGCTGATACTGGTATTGGTAATATTGGTTCTAATGCTGGTATTGTTTAGGAATACATTCATTAAACTTGGTTCTGTGAATCCTTTTTGATAGCAGACAATTCACTCATGACTGGTCTTTGTTTATTGAAAGTCAAAGGTAAAAAAAAAGGGGGATATTTGTGTTGTTGTGTATATGATGAGTGCAAATGATATATATGGACATATTTCTTATCACCTTTTTGACCTATTTCATTTTTTTTAGGATGTAATCTCAATTATCTTTTTTTGCGGGTATCATTTTCTGTTATTGCTCATTTTTTCATCTTTGATTCAATCTTCCCATTCAGTTTTATTCAATAGCAGTCTTGGGATAAAACCTGAGGGATCAACTATTGACAGTGGACATTTGTTATGGCAACTGGTGGTGGGCTATACAGTTTCCGTTTTACGGTGGTGGACCATTTGGTATTTTAAAAAGTAATCAATTTTGGGTGTACCCATTGGTAAGTGTTATGTATTTTCGAGAAAAAAGGAAAGGGAAGATAATAGTTACGTCAATTGTACGGACTCAATTTTCTGATCCAGCCTTATTCTTTGGCAGTCTTGGGATAAAACCTCTAGGACATAAACTATCCACAGTGGAAGATGGTTGTGTCAATGAAAAAAGCTCAATCTTCTTGTGAATCTCCCTTTTAAAAGGGCTTCTAATACACATTTACTTGGTACAACTTCCTTTTCTCTTTTTCTTTATATATATATATGTATATTACTCTCTCTCTCTCTCATTCTTTTCTCATCATCGTTGATTGAACAAGTGTTATAGGTGTAAGTGTAGTTGTAGATGTAGTTGTAGATGTAGTTGGAGTCATTGTCGATATTATTACTGGTGCCGATACAAAATTTATTCGTGAAGAGTAGGACTTGGTTCTGTGTATCTCCTTTGGTGACAAGTAGTTCATTCGCGGTAAGACCTGGTTCTATGTGTCGCTTTTGGTGGACTCAAACTTGTTATGTGATCTCATTCTTTGGGGTTATCAATATCGACAGTGTAAGACAGATACGTCAATGATAAGGACTCAATCATCTTATGTGATCTCTTTATTATTAACCATACCCCCTTTTTTATTTTTATTTTTTATTTTCATTTTTTATTTTCATTTTTTATTTTCATTTTTATTTTATTTTTATTTGTATTTATATTTATATTAATCTCCCTTCCTTTCTTTACTATGCTCGATTCAAGAGATGAACTTGAACACTGAGCTCTTAGTAAGGAAGTTTGGTGAACCAAAGGTGTGTTGATGAAGAAGTTAATGCTGGTACTGGTGATAATGCTGGTACTGGTGATAATGCTGGCACTGATGATAATGCTGGCACTGATGATAATGATGGTACTGATGATAATGCTGGTGTTACTGTTGTTGTTTTTAATATGTTTTAAAAGGAGGGCAAACCCTTGTTTTTTTTTCTCTATTAAAGGTAGGTGTATCCTCTCTTGGAACTATTGTATTATGGGAAATAGTTATAACTTTTGAGGTTGCAATTGAAAGACGAGAAACCTAAACAAAAATCAATTGGTGTTGGCGTTAGAGTAAGTGTGGTAAATTTGTTTTTTACTTATTGAAAAAGAATGTCAATAAACTTCTTTTTTGTTTTTGTTTTTGTTTCTAAACTGATTTGAGTTGCTACTACGAGTTGATTGTCTCCTTCCTGCGCGTCGTCCGTGCAGTTTTATTTATGTGTGGTGGCACCTTTATTAAACAGATATTAAAGGGTGATAGTTGGTATTATTATAAACTTTAGTAATATGATGACTCGTTCTTTTGTTTGACATTGTCAGTTCATGTTAGTAATGCCAATGGCCTGTAAATAGTAATGGCCAACTTTAATGATTCTGTTTTCTGACAAGCGTATTACGCGTTTGTAGTAGGTCTTGAGTCGTTCATGAGTGGTTCGTGCAGTTTTATCTGCGTGCAACAATAATACAATATATGTATAGCACACGCCCACCTTCCACCCACCCAATACATAAGTTATGTAGATATTGAAGAGGAATCGGATGGATTGTTGTTCTTATCCTAGTAGTTTTCTCTAGGAGAATATAATAACATCAAGTAATTTAGTTGTTATGGATAGTTATCCATCTCATTTAACTTTTATTCTCTATTCTGCTTTTTACATATATGTATGATTTTTTTTTCTTTTATGTATGTATCTGACTGTGATCTTCATTTACTGTAGAAATATATTGAAACAATTGGCTTTACAAAAAGAAAACATGATTCATCTAAATATTTTGTTGTTTTCATCTGGTTTTTATTATGTAACAAAAATAACAAACAAACAAATCAATTTTACATGTGCTGCGATAGTCGTAGAAAAACTGATCACTTGAAGGGAAACCAAGGTTATTTTATTAATAGCAACTTGCTTTTTTGCGGTTCGGCAAGTTGCTAAAGAGACACAACCTTGAAATCCAATCCAAGTTTTTTAATGATCTTGTACAGATCTGTAATTTTGTGAAGTCTTGGTCTGTTTTTGATTTCACAAAATTGTATACAGGGTTCTCTTTTATATAGAAGCAGTTAATAATACATTTATGCAATTTTTTTGTTTTCTTTTAGTTTTACCATCTGTTATTGTGAACATGACAGGGTCCCGAAACTGAATGATGTTTTCAGTTCTTGACTATCTTCTTTAGAACGGGAAAACATGATTATGGCGTACTGATTGAAAAAATAGAAGTACTTGGATGAAAAAAAAAGGGGGAAGGTGAAATGACCTAAAATGTCACTTTATAAATATAATGGCAAAATCTTTTTTCAAGCATAAATATCTCGTAAAATTAATCATTACGGGCTTGAAATGTAGTAAAAGGCACCTACGACTTTTCAAAAAATAAAAAAAACGGACCGAGCGGTGTATTTTAAGCTGGGAAAGAATGCACCGAAGCGGTTACTTTTTCTAGTAATTGAAAAATCATAGGTGTATTTTCTTTTCTTTACTTTATCCAAGTCCTTCTGCTTATAAAACAGGAACTAATGCTCACATGAACTCATTATTACTCATGTATAAAGACGGAAGAATAAAGATCATCACGTATGTACATTATATGTAGAAACTATTTATCATCTTTTTTTTTTCATATAGCTTAACTATATGTATATGTACTCTAAGTACTTTTTATTTCTAAAAAAAAATTTATCATTATATATACAAGTAGTTGCAAATAATGTGAAATGATCTGATTGCGCTCATTATTGTAGATTAAAGATGTCATATTCTGGATTTTGCATAGTCATGAATTCGTGCCTCCCACTTATAAAGTCTCTTGCTTTAATAAGTCCTCCTGATAAAGTAGCTATTCTTTTTACATAGAGAAAAGTTCCATGCTAATGTGACTTCTTCATCAAGTTTTTATGTGTTGGAAGTCATTGAAGTGCTTTAAAGTCAAATTTTCGATGATTTGAAGATTTTTTTTTTTTTAGGTCAAGGTCAAGTAAATATGCTTTAAAACATGAAAAAAGGGCCAGGTATTTATATAATTTTCATAGTCTCGTGATGTCGAAATTAGGTTTCTATTCATATTATTGGCTAGCAGCTCTTTGAAGTGGATTAGTTATCTCAACTTTATGGGTTAAATACGTACAAAATATTTCAAATATGTAGTTAAAAATAAAGACGTCAAGATAAATGGTTGTGTGTGTTATATGTATATTTCTTCTACTTTTATTGACGTTTTGTGTATGAATCTCATATTAAATGGGTGTACTAAGTCTGATAAGAAACAGACATACATTTATGCATGTTTTAAATCTCAACAAATTTTTGGCGCCACACATGATCACAAACAGGTTTATTTTAGCACCTTTTTTTTTTCTCCCTTTTTCTTTTTTCTTTTTTCCTTTTCTTCTTCAAATAAAACATACCCATTCTTTAAAACTACCTCTTTGATGACATACAAGATATTGTATTAAGAAATGAACAGCTTTGAAATGTGCATAATAAATAATATTAGTGGTAAGACATATAACTTTATTACAGGAGAAAGTAGCTAACTGTCTAATATATTCCCACGTGTTCTTAAGAATGATTCTACACTTATTTTACTTCAAGTCCTTGCGTATAAAATGACTATTTCTTCCTTGGTTGCTAAGCTTTTGTCTTGATATTGCTTGGTTGGTCTAATACAACGGTTGTTGCCATGGGGAGAATGTCTGATTCAAGATGACTCTATTTTACGTGTAAAGAGATCTTCGTCTGGTTGATACTGTTTGGTGTGTGAAATGTTAGTATAGTCTATACGTATAGTTTAATTGAAAGATTCAGTACTGGCTATCGAAAACAGCTTTTGACCACGAATAACCGATTCCATTATTTGCTGACTTGCTTCTTAACTGACTCGCAGTACAATATGGGCACCGTAGTCGGGATAGTAGTGCCATTAGTAGAGATGTTCCATCCATCTGAGGTGGCTTCGTTTCGTTGGGAGGAGATAGCCGGGAAATGGCTTTTTAATTTTACAAAGGTATTTATTTATCTTTTTTGCCCATCATGATGTATCCGTCAAACGTCTCTTTTGTTGGCTGTGATGGTTACTATTTGATATGTAATCTCTTTCTTTTTAATCTGGCAACATGGTCTTGACTACTAGTCTTATATATATGTCTTGAAATAATCCTTGCTCTTAACAGAAACAAAACAAAAAATCAAAAAAACAAAACAAGAAAAAATAATCAAAAAGTCAAAAATCAAAGTCAAAAAAAAAAAAAAAAAAAAAAAAAAAAACAAGAAAACAAGAAAACAAGAAAACAAAACAGGAAAACAAGAAAACAAAACAGGAAAACAAGAAACCAAAAAATTAAAAAATCAAAAAATCAAACAAGACTACTATAAATGCTCTGGCTAATCCAGAGAGCATCTTTTACACATCTCTCTTCATTTACTCGCCTAAGATAAATAAGTACTTGCAAGCTTTTATACTTTTTAATTCACAAACTCGAGACCTTCATATCAAAATTACTTCTCAATTCATATTTGGCTCTATCCTTACACAGACATAATTGGTGGTTTATCTTCTCTGAAGTACCTCTCAATCCTGGTCAAATATTTGCTACAATTATCTTTTCTACAAACACTTGTACACATCAGTTCAATCTCCCTACACTACATATACATTTTAAATTAATTTAGAATTCCCGTTTAATACCTCTTCTAACAAAAAAAAAAAAAAAAAAAAAAAAAAAAGCATAGTTAAAAAGAAAAATTTGTTTATATGACGCCAAGTCGATTACAAATGATAATGGTTCAAGTAGTTCTCACACTAGCTCATAAAAAAATGCCATACACATGTTATATTAATAGTAAACATTTTGACATGCCATGGAACAAATTATAATTTTTATTGAGTTGAGTGTTGTACATTTGTAATCTACCTTATTTTTTTTTCTTGTATGTTTTGTATGAAATAAAAGACTATACTTTTTAGAAAACCGAATATGAATAATCCTCTCTTCTTTATTTATTAACATGTTGTAATAAAATTCATTACTTTTCCAAATGTTTGGACGCCAATGTTTGTTATTTTCCAATTAAAGTGCATATTTATTTATTTCCAAGCAATATAAACCTTTGTTTAAAAAGAACTTTTTTTCCATCCTACTTGATTTAGAAAGATAGCCTTATCAACAACATGATTGTATAACAGCTTGATTGAACTACGTTGCTGTTGATACTTCTTCGCAGGTTGGCTGAAGTCTAAGTATAAAAAAAACACAGGTTTAAAATACAACTTCAATATAACATGCTTATTATCAAGTACATAATATTTTATAAAGAAATACTAGGTGTATTCTTTATTTTATTTTTTTGTAAAGAAGCTCATTTGTCTTAGTAAGCCTGTCAAAATAAGTGACAACGGCCTTCTATTCGTGTCACAGGAAAAATATTATTTATTTTTATATAGGTATGTGCATTATATTTATTTGTATGTATATTTCATTAAAGTGAAAGTAAGAGGAAGTCTACACAGAAACGAAAGCCATGGAAAAACAGATTTTTTATACATTACTTCACGACTGAAGGCTTTAATAAGATTTGTACATAATAAACTTGAAGTCGTGAACGAGAGACGATAAGACTAGCATAGATCATTGATCTTGCTTTTTTTTTTTTTTTTTTTTTTTTTTTTGAACAAGTGAATAGGAGGAAAGACAATTTTGAGAAGAGCAAGTTCGAAATTAAAACATATCGATGCCAATCCATACAGCCATTATCAATAAATGTCAGTAAAGATGTTGTTAGACTATCACTATTTTTAGTCTCCCATTAGTATGTATCGCATGTTGACGTTTCAAATTCAAATAACACAATCAATCAGTTGCTGACGCGTTTTTACTTTTATTGTTTTCTTTTATACCTTTATTCTTTCATTGTAAGAGTATTTTTGTTTTATAAAATAAAACAAAACTGATATCCTGATTACGTTTGAAAAAGCTAGTAAATGACTCTATACCCAATTCTTCTGCTTTATACATTCCATTCTTTTGAATTGGTCATGTTTACCTAGGATTTTATCTACCCAACAGCAACTTATATCTCTGACTAAAGAGCACCTTTTAGTACCTTGTACGTATCTGTGCACGGTTGATATTAGTCTGGAATCCATTATTACAAATGGTAAATATGCAAATTTAAATGTAAAGCTATTTTTATTGATTTTTATTTTATTCTTATTTTCATGATATAGAAAATCTTTTATCAGTAGATATCACTATTTCATAACTCTAATGATTGGTCTTGAAAATTTCTCAAGGTCTTATATCAATTCGAATCAAGTATTGCAAGAAGGGAGGTGATTCTTTCCAAGTTATGGAGTAACCACCAGCCTCATTTAGAAGCCAATACTGGTTCGTCACATGATGATCCTATGTATCTAGATGACAATGAAAAAGCAGGAAAGAAAAAAGAGAAACGCGATTTTATCGCTGACTTAAAGTGGTTATAAATGAAAATTTTGCCGCGTGAATTGAAGCAACACCTAAAGACTCTTGAGGTAAAAAGAAAAATTATTAATATAAATACAATGCCCATCAAAAGGTCTTTTAATAAGATATCTCGAGTGTTGATCCTGATACCAGTGACCACAGAAGAGCTTTGTTTGTAAGTTCAAATAGAAATAAGAGGTTGTAATATATTAATATGATTTCACAGAACTAAATAGTTACTACATATTCTTTGGCTGTGACCGATACTATTCAATCTGATGTACACCAGTTTAGAGATAGAGCTATACTAAATAATAATTTGAATTTTGCAAGACCTAATGGTGTAGGCTCCAATCCAAGAAAGAGACGCAGATGCAATATTGACAACTTTTTGAAGGAGAACGAAGAAAAAAAGTTTGTAGTCAATGGTATGGTATTGATGTGGTACTTGAATTAAAGAAATTCAAGAGAGAGAGAGAGTTATGTGGACAATCAATAATTAATGAGAAAAGACCCAAGGTTGGTTCATTAAGTAAAATAAAATTGAAAGAGCTCTTCTAAACTACCATGAATATCCTGATGAATCTATACCCAATTCCTCTGCTTTTGGATATAAACGTTCTACTCTTTTGAATTGACCATATATAATTGTGAACCCCATCTACTCGATTGGATAACAACGTGCATAGTTCCTGACTAAAGAAAAACCTGTAATTATTTATACGGTTGTCTGGATTCCGTTGTTACAGATTTCATTGGTAAATGCGCATACTTTTAAATCAACAAGAAAGACATTAATCGTACTAGAAAGCGAAAGAAAGATTTGATTGCCCATGACAAAAGTATAAATGTTAAATAAAGAAACTTCTTGAAGAACTCAAGCCCCATGCTATGATAGGTGATGCGTACCAGCTTCGTACGAAAATTGACGAACTGAAATATAAAGAAACTTATAAAATTTCAGCCAAATATCAGCTGTTAAACGTTGTAGAAAACATGTAAGTTGTGTTATTCTTGTCATAAAATATGAATATACTTATTTATTTTATTATCAGAGTCCGTGGGTTCAAGTTCTAGAAGACCTCAGCATCGAAATCAGAATTTTCATATCTTCGAAAATTCGAAGACTTGATGGAGATTATTTTGGATGACACAAGATTTATTCTGTCAGATGGTGATAGTATATCTGCAGCAACAAAAGATACTATTAGCAGCATGGTGGACAATGAACAGAAATTTACGGAATACGGTGGAAGAATCGATCTGTTGGTGAGTTGCGAACACTTGAAGACAACAGTTGAACTTTGCAGCATTGAATTTAAAAGGAGGATGCAACCACTTCGGTGTTCGTGCAACAACAAAGCAAAAATGCAAGAATCAATTCGTATACACTTAGTTATATCAATTCATTGACTAATAATTCTGATAATCAAGTTTTTGCTTTCGATTTCAAGGGAAACAGCGGTTACCTAACCCAAATGTACTGCTATAAAAACATAATGTACTCACAAAAGGTGACCGAATTACATATCCCAACCGATATACTTGAGTTTGATTGCTTGGAAGACACTTTGAAATACCTGTACATGTGGAAGTTACATCTTATTACGCTTTCGGCTAAAGTCCTTGAATCCTTATTTAGTAACAAAAGAAAATATTCTTTTGTCGAGACTTGCGGTGAAGATATCGTGGATCTCTTGAGCCGTTCCCCGTCTCCAACACCACTCAATCAAGTTTTCATGTCACCTCATCGAAAAAGTAAGAAATAAATTCTCGTGGATACTTTACCGAATGAGCCTACAAAAAAAAAAAGGTCTTGAATAAATGATTATATGCGTCTATGTATCTTCTTCCCTTGTCTCGCCATTTGGGACCGTACGCACTGTAAATGTTTTGGTTCCTTTTAAATGGTGGTACACTACTGTAAGAGGTAGCAGAGATAAGAGTAAATAATCTGAGTTTTATTATTATAGTTACAAACTATATTATATTGCATAGGAAGGGTGGTACACATAATGTGACTCTTACAACTACTTCTTACTGGTAGCAACAGTGCTACCAAAAAAAAAACTTAAGGTCTCATCTTTTTTCATTAAAAGTCCGTTTATTATTTTAATTTTTTTGTAAGCCATGTACCATGTTAGACCCTTTTATAATTCTTTTCTTTCCCTACTTTATAAATATTAGACAAATAAAGTAAAAAAAAAAAAAAAAAAATGGCATACATCCTAAGGTATAATAAAAAATGGATGCTCGCTATAATATTGATAGGTGCTGTCAGTTTAATGTTCACAGTATTTACACTTTTTAAGAAGCCTCCTGTACCACCACTTCCTATTCGTGATTTAAGATCATACTGGCCTACACCTTTAGAAGAAGCAGTATGTCAACCTAAAATTTATGTATATAAAGCACCAAAATCATTTCAAGTACCCAAAGATGTACAAAAAGGAAGATGTCGTGAATCAAACTACAATTCCGAAATATTGTTACATGACCAACTTATTGACCCTTCAAGTCCAATTTATAAATACTATGTGACTGAAGACCCGGAAGAAGCCAACTTCTTTTTTATTCCATTCTTCGGTGCTTGTTATCTTTATAATTGCTGGAGCGAAAACAACTGGACTTGGGATGAACGTTGTGATGTCGACACAAAGTATGTAGATCCTATGATGGACATGGTAATGAACGACTTTCCTTACTGGAATAAAAACGGAGGCCGAGATCACTTTATGGTTCACCCTATGGATCAAACATTTACTTATTACCAAAACAATGAACGCTTCCAACCCGCTATTTTTTTAAAGACTGTTGGCGATAAAAGAGAAAAATGGATGCATCGTCATAGATACCACCGGGATATTGTAATTCCTTCTGCTACTGGAATTGTACACAGAGTTCGAGCTAATCCTTTAGACTATTTGAACGCAGATGGTCAACCCAAGAAGGGTAGAAGGGATATATTTGCATTATTTCAAGGATGTTGTCCCACTGTAAAACCTGAAGATGAATATTCTAATGGTATTCGGTCATTAATATTTCAATACTTTTCGCATTACCCTGGATATGAAATTGGAGAAAATGTTGCAGATGACGAATATATCGAGAAGTTATCTCGTTCAAAGTATGGTTTAAGCCCAATGGGTTGGACATTAGATACAACTCGTATTTGGGAATTTATAGCTTTTGGTGTTGTACCGGTTGTTATTGCTGATGGTATTATTGAACCCTTTGAATTTGATGTGGATTGGGACTCTTTCATTGTACGTATTCGTCGAGATGAAGCTCATCGTTTAGATGAAATATTGCGAAATATCGATGATAAAACTTATGAACTTAAGCGAAAGAACTTATGGGAGCATGGTCGTCGCGTTGGCTTAGAAAAAGATGCATGGCATTATATCGTCAGGGATTTGTGTCGTATGGAAAACATTCATGAGCCCGTCAACCTTCACTTAGGTTACTAATAATCTCACATATTAATTAATCACCATAATAAACGTATACATACTATGTACTGTACATTCAAAAAAATTCCTTAAAAATCAATCTTTTTCTCTCTCTTTTTTTTTCCTTCAAATCTAGAATTTTTATTATTGTGTTTATATATAAGTGTACAATGCTGTTTACATGCCTCTACAAGAATAGGAAAGAAAGAAATGTTAGTTTTTTTTTATAAATTTTGATTCAGTGATTTTTATAAATATGTATTTTTGTATAAAGTACCTCTGCTTCATTTGCATAATAAGTGCGACCTTCTTTCCAATCATAGCACCAAATAATTTACGGTTACGTTCAATATTCTTTCTTCTCCTTGCGACGTTGGGCTTTTCATAATATCTGTTGGCACGTAATTCTCTACGGACATTATTTTGAGATAAAATGGCGTTTAAACGTCTATAAGCGGTATTTGGGTTGGAAACGGAACCGATTGATCTACCACTGTAAGGATCGAGTGATGTTGAAAGCTCCTTGGGAGCACGAAGCTCGGCAGCTAACACACCAGGCATAGCAGGGGTACTTTCTTCCTTGAAGCCGTTATCAATTTGTCTCCAAACGTTGCTGGTAGAAATTTGACGCATCCATTGCATAGGTGCAGCAGGTGCTGTAAATCTATGGGAAAGGTTTAAGAAGGTGGCTCTCAATGCCATTTTGTATATATGTGTATAAATCTATGGTAGAGTGAAGGGAGGGGTACTAAAAAAAAGGTCCTGGTATTTATTGTTGTTTGAAACCCGGAGTGAGAAAAACGAAGGTCACATCAGGTAGTTTTTAAACTTCCGTGTTGAAGCGAACTTTCGTGTTTACGGCCAATTCTAAGTATGCCACAAACATGTATATTTCCCTTTTCTTTTTTCTCTGCTTGATAAACTTTTCAAAATAAAACATAAATGGCTGGTACACATTGTATTTATGTATTTTTTGGTACTAAGTGTTACAAAATTAAGGCATTATACATATGAAGTGGTTGGTAGCTTCAAAACATGCATAATATACATTTGTATTGTAGAACTCCAAAAAAAAAAAAAAAAAAAAAAAAAACTGTCCATTTGTGATAATCCCAAAAAATTCTTTAAAAAGGCGGTTTCGTCGTAAGAGACACACATAAACTTTTTAAATTAATAATTGATATTAGCAATACTTCTTTGTAAGGTCTCTTACAAATATCATGCTCATAAAAAGAAACGTCATAACTGCTCTGAAATAAAAAAGAAAAAAAAAATCGGATTATTATAACCTCAATGCTTATCAGAATATATTAAATCAAGGTAAGCAATATCAAATATGATCCTTTAACATAAAATTAAAATATGTGATGGTAAGTTGTCAAATTAGTTTTTATAAAATGTAACTAACATTGTAAGATTATACAGAAATAACACCAAGCTTCAAAACAAATCGTTACTTTAACGTCTGGGCCAAGTAACTAACTATATGCTGTATATATAACTTCCTTTAGTTTTATATTTCTTTTTCTGAATTAAGGTGGTGGGAGTTCTTACCTTAAAGGTCAATAACCAAGTTAAATAACAAAACCGGTGTGCTACTATCCCAAATGCTATACGTGTTTTACCTTCTATTTGAACACCTACCAAGGGTACGCTATTATTATATATCAAATGTGGAAATTCATTATCTATGTCTGGAGAATAAAATATAAATGATTAGGCTCTTTTATTCCCATTAGTTAACTTCAGTTTAATTCGTCACGTTACCTTAACATTGTCTGTACAAAAACTGAATGAATTTGATAATTTTCAGCAAAAGATCACGTACATAATCAGTTATTCCATTTTCAAATAATCACTGTATCATTAGCAAGAGTAGAAAATAATCACGCTCCATCATTATTAATATATGTTCGTTAAGTATGATGATTAAGTTAGTATAATTACATATATATTTTACATTTGTGAGCTTTAATTAATGTAGTGTTTTGAATGCAAACCGATAAATATGATACAGCTTTCAAACCGCCAATTCAATTTCTCTAAAAACTAGGTTTTGTTTATCATCACTGTTTTTAGCAACCTACATTCATTCTGTGGCAAAATGACATTTATTTTTGAACTGGTCACGTTGTATCATGTACGTGCATGTGCTAATCCTATCAGTGGTTAAATTGTGCTACAGAGTGAGAGATGACAGCAGAAAAAAAAAAAACCTCATGACAGTAGAAATAAAATAAAAAAGAAACTTTTTTTTATTTTTCTTAATTTCTTTTCCGATTACCTTTCTATCTTTATTTAAACAATTATGCTTCGAGTTTACTCAATTATATACATTGAAAAATTATGGAATACTGCACCGACCCCAATATTGAAAGACGATGTTTCTTCCCTTCATAGCTCTACATCTTCTCTTGAAATCGCCGAAAGCTCTAGACTTATCGTACAGGAACTAGAGCAGGAAGAAGAAGAAAATATAGAAGGTACACTTGCATTACATGAACAATAGTAAATAAAAACGGCATAGTGCTTATTCCTTAAAAATTTATACAGAACAAGATATAAAAAACCAATTGAATACCTATATCATGGAAAATGATACATCAGAGCCTGTATCTATTATTGCTAATAGGAGCGAAAACGAGAAAAAATACGAGGAATCAGAAAAAGATAAGAATAATAATGATGATGAGGAAGATGATGATTATGAAGGAGAAGAAGAAGAAGAAGAAGAAGAAGAAGAAGAAGAAGAAGAAGAAGAAGAAAATGACGATGATAAGGGAGAAGAAGATAACAACGGAAAGAAGATATCAGTACAAGTTTTATCAGAACAGAATGAACAAACCATAAAGGCTTTAGATATTACACAAGATGAAGAAGTTTATAATGATTATTTAAATATAAAAAAAACACTTGAATTTAAAGGACATGAATATGATAATGGAGGGGTTACTGTAACTACATCACTTTCTTCTGGATCATCTATAATCCCACCTTCTACTCCAGGATCCATTACTCATAGTTCAAACAATGAAAAGTATGCAACACCCAAAACTACTTCTTTAATTCGAAGAGAAACGAATAAATTTAATGATAGACGCAAGAGTCTTACTAAAAAATTGAAGAAAGCTTTAGCTGTTAAAAGTAGTGGACCAAGCAAAAGAAATAATTCCGTGTAACTTTAATATCGTAGGTGCGTTTTTGTTTATTTTACAAATACATCTTCATGCATAATTATTTATTTATAACTATCCATTACATACTGAAGAAATACATATATTACAAAAAAGAAAAGATACAACAAATACAAAAAAAAAAGATATATCCATACACATTCTATATACTTATCATTATTTATTATATACATACTATACCTTATTAAATAAACATTATTAATTTATTCCTCCTACCTCAAGAATGATTGGAGATATGTAAATATATGAAACCATATACGTAAATTTTGAAGGAATATGCATAAATCGATTGAAACGATAAGTACTTATTTTATTTCACAACAGATTAATAGCTATATGTGTATACAAAGAGAAGAAAGAGAGAAAGAGAGAAAAAGAAGAACTGGTCTGGTAGTGTAATAGTTATATTGATCGGATGTATGTTTATATTATTGCTGCTGCTGTTGTTGTTGCTGCTGTTGTTGTTGCTGCTGTTGTTGTTGCTGCTGCTGCTGCTGTTGTTGTTGCTGTTGTTGTTGCTGTTGCTGCTGCTGCTGCTGCTGCTGTACATGATGATGATTATTAGTTACAGGAGAGGGCGGTATTGCATTATTAAACGGCAATGTATTAGATGAGACACTTTGAATCATACTCATAGTCACACCATTGGCTTGTGCTACTTTGCAATCCCTATGTGCCAATAATAACGTTTTTAAATTAAGTACTTCTTCTCTTAATAAAGTGGCCTGTGTCTGTAACTGATCATTGTCTGTCGATAAGTATTCGACGCGATGTTGTAAGTTAGCTAGCCATTGTTTTTTCCTTTGTCTACATTTTAATGCGGCCTGTCTGTTCCTTTCTAAAAAGTGCTTTCTTTTACTTTCTTCGTCGTTTAGATCCTCTTCCTCTCCTTTACTATTCGTATTACTATTACTACTACTGCCGGAATCCATCCTTTGTTTTTTACTACTGTATCTGGGAAGTGATCCTTCTGTGTTTCGGCGTAAATAAGGTGTGCCATTGTTCATAGGAATCATATTTTCGTTAAGCGAATTAGGTAGATTGTTATGATAAAAATTATCTCCGCTGCCGCTAGTGTTATGGATCATTGGTACACTGCCTCTATGTTGGCCAAAATTAAATCGTTGCTCTTTTTTTTTTTATGAATAAACGAAAAGTAAATGAATGGACACGATAATAATAGATTTAATTTTATGAAAACTTACCTGATTGGAAATTAGGCATTGTATGTTTATACATGTTGTCAAAACGCTGACTGTTATCAAGTGGAGGAATATCAGCTTGAGTAAATATGTCAGAAGCGACTATCATATTATTAGGATATCCTGTCCATCTATGATTTTCTCTAGTATTTATATTATGTTGCTGCTCAGGTGGTATTGGGTAAGGATATGCTCCATTATATAGTCCTTCGGGTGGTGTATCAAATACTGGCGTGTTATTTGTTTCTTCTGGGTTATCTATTAATTGTTGAGGTGGAGGTGCATTAAGATTTTGTTTGTTATTACTGTTTGGATTTGCTAGAAGGATGTCAATACCTTTTTATGATTATGATTCTGTATTATGTGTAATTACCCATGTTTATTGAAACAAGACTTTATTGTACTGTTTTATACAGATGTTTATAGAGGGGTGGAAAATGAAACAGTTTAAAACAGTTAAAATAATAAAAAATGAAGTTTTAATAAGCTAGAAATGTTGTAAAAATAACAGATATTTAAGATAAGAATCCAGAAAAAAAAAGTATTGTACGGGTAAAATGAAAGTGACTGGAAAGATCAGGGTTTTTTTTTCCAGCGCATGGCATGTAAGCGCCTTTCAATTGATGTTATAAAATACAAAAGTAGACATTTCCTATTTTAGGATTAGTGGCATCGGTATTGAAATGACAAGGCCTTAATAATTCTTTTTTTTAATGTTAATAAAGGTAAAAGATGATCAATTGTTATGTTTAATCTCGCACTTACGTTTTTTTTATTGAATATAGATTAAATAAATCAATAAAGTAAACATGTATAAATACCCGTTATTATAGCGCAAGTAATAAACGGGGTTTTTCTTTTACACTTTCGTGCTTTTATTTAGAAGAAAAAACGTTTGGCTTCTGTAGCGCTCCATATCATATATATTATGGACCTGTAAGATATTATTTTGATCCAAGAAATAAAAATTAGTCTTGAAAAGTATTATGCATTCTTTAAGTAGAAAATTTAAAAAACCAAATCTTATTCACGATAGATATATTATGAATTTATAGCAAATAAAGAATGTAGTTTTTTTGTATTTTTCATAGTTATGTTCGTTATAATAGGTACTTACAGTAAAGTCAGTGTAGTACTGTCTTAGCCACTTTAAAAATGTTGAAGTTATATAATATATAAGAAAATAAACTAACACTTTTCTTCGTTAAAATAAAGTAGGCACCGTATTATTCAGTTTACACGCGATATATTATAAAAAAAGGGCATAGATTTAGGATCATACAACTACAATTTTTGCTGGTTTTGTGATATTTAAAATCAATATACATCATACGTTGTTGTTTTTCTGCGATATGAAAACAAAAATAAGAGCTCTTTCATATTTTTTTCTTCGAAAACATAAAGTTCCTTCTATTTTTAATAATATTCCACCAAAAAGGATTGCATACTAAGCATATAGTTTCCTGAGGTTAGATCGTAAATCGATTTTCCATTATCATAACGAAGTTTAGACAAAGTATTACTAATACTTTAATCTTTAATATTTATAAATGAACAAACAGTATTCATATTTTACGCTCGGAGTCTTGATTACATCTATTGATCCGCAATTGTATGAGATGATGAGTGAAAAAGAATATATCAGTTTAAAAGTTAAAATCCTTTTCCGTTTTTTTGCAACTATAAATGATTGATATATTAATATATAGTATCACTGAATTAGGATAGATAAAATGATACTTAGGTATATAAAATGCATACTATTTCTTTTTCCACGATATGTTTCCTTTGATCTTGTTCTACTAATCGAAATTTGAGGTAGAAAATCCCCCCTTTTTTTTTATTGAAAAATACACGTTTTTTAATTTCGGATAATATATTATAAAGCAAAGTACTCGATTCTATAGAGTATTCTCTACTATGAAAATTTGAACAAAGTCTTCCAAAAGCTTCTTGCTCCGCTGTGCTGATTCATATAATGCGGCCTATGCAGTTTATAGGTGTTAAAAAAACGATTGACTGCTCAATGACTAAAATATAATGGTGAAAAAATGTTCGTACTTTTACCAGATTTAATAGTCTAGAAATGGACTTGGATTCGGTAATATCTATGTATTTTCTTTTTTTGTGTTTTGATTTTTCTCTTCATGGACATGACATCTGAACAAAAAAAAAAAAAAATCCAAAATCCCAATTATTCTATCGCAGCATCATATTGTAATGACATATTATATCTTCTATAAACTATTCTCTTAACTAGGTTTTATGAGGGATTTGTAATATAATATTGAAAACCATCAGTTTTTTTTCAGAGTTTAGCAAGTATATTTAGTCATTATAAATGATATGTACCACGTATGTGTCGCGGTAACGGTTATCATGTAAAACTTATAGCTGAATAAATTGCAATGTATTGATGTACAGTGTAAACTGGCAGTTACACACGGTGTATCTCAAAGCGGAAAATATGGGAATCACTGATTCAAGCAAGTAAATTGATCACGAAACTAGTGGTTCTTTAAATACACCAGACCCTTCACCAATGCATCGGTTATTCAAAGTAAAAAATTTGAAAACAGCTCATTGTATTTTCTCGTACTTTCCTTTTTTTTTTTACCGTTTATCTTAACAAAAAAAAACATGTTTGTGGAATATCCTTTTCAAGTTTCGATACTTGCGTCGTATTTCATACTCATTCTAGCTCTCTTGTGGAGAATATCGCCTCAACTGAAACAATGCGTGCAGAATGTTACACCTGAAATTAGCTTGTTTTTAGGTCTTGCTGTTGTCTCGTTCATTTCTACCTGGACCTACATGTTTAAATTCTTTGCGTTTAGTTATAACGAATGGAGGGATGTCGCAGGATATAGATACAGTTTGGAAGGTATGGGATCCTTGAACGCCATTTCATACTGGTTAAACGACGTATCACTTTTCGACAGTGCTTGGAGACAGGTATGTGTTGGAGCTTGGCAATGGTTATGGAGTCACCAGTTATGTAGCTTAACAGTGGCTGTTTGGACACCTATATTGGCTATTGAAGGTATAGATATATTACTAAGAGAGAGAGAGAGAGAGAGAGAGAGAGAGAGAGAGAGAGAGAGAGAGAGAGAGAGAGAGAGAGAGAGAGAGAGAGGAAACAAAAAAGATAAAATGAGAGGATTTACTGATAAATTATTTCAGGTTTTAAACGTCGTATTCCTCACATTTGGGCATATATGATCTTGGGTCAAGTAGTAGCTATTTCGGTTGGAGCTTCCTTATTCTTTGCAGTTATGCTATCAAACCAGCCAATTAGAAATAAGCGTGCTTCTCCAAAACTCTTGAAGGCGTTAACTTTATCTACAGTGGGTGGTATTATAACAGTTATTGTATCACCATTTGTTGCAGAAACGGGAGGATTTATGCCAAATCTTTTGGTAATGCATATCCTCTTGGTTTTTCCCTTGGTAGCACTCAATTATATTCCAGATACTGAATTCGCATCAAACAAAACAGGATTACATGTAATGGTACTTTATCTATTAGCAGCAGGTGCTAATTTCTCTATCTATATTCATCAATGGATCGAGTGTTTAACGGTGCTTGAAGCTGAATCAAATAGTTTTACCTATGACGTATTTCATAAGTTATTCACTACCTTCTTTGGACACCCAGCACAATCCAGTATCAGCTACGATATTGTTTGTATGCAGATTATTTCAATGGCATGGATGTATACAGAAAGTAAAAAGGCGTTCAAACATATGCCCAACTGGTGTGTTTATTTATTGTTATCCACTCCCGTATTATCCGCTTCAGTAACTTTACCTCTTTTCTTTGCAGGTTGTGAGTATGAATTGATCTCTGTTAAAAAGAAGGATAAAATTGAATCATCCATAGTTGTTGAAGAAATTTCTTATCAGTTAGTTTCTTCAGACCTCTAAAAAAAAGGAATCTTTTCAAAACTTTTTATTTTTTAAAATGAAATATGTTTTATGAATAAATATAATAAATATGTTTTCTTTAAATAGTTGTAAATAATCTCCAAACACCTTGAGCATATTGAACAATTTCAGACATACCCATTTTACTTTCGCCATAAACACGATCAACAAAAGTAATTGGGACCTCACCAACAGTATAATTGAATTGTCTTGCTCTAACAATCATTTCCATTTGGAAAACGTAACCCTTAGCAATAGTTGCATTGATCAATTGATATAAAACATCCTTCTTATAGAGACTATTATAAATTTTTAGTTCAACTAAACATTTTATCAAAACCGATATATACAGACTTACCGGAAACTACCAGTAAGATCAGATGCATTAGGACGAAGCATTAATGTAGCTAAGAAATTAGCTCCACGACTATAATGTTAAATAAAATAAATGTCAAAAATGTTTTCGTACACACCATATTTTTTTAGGTTACCTAACAAGTTTGCGTTTCAAGTCCCAACCATAAACACCACCGCCAGCCTTGTAACGTGTACCACTAACAATATCGTAGTTCTTTTCTTGTTGTAATCTATTAAAAAAGATATAAATAAATCATGATTTCCCAATACAAAAAAAACATTACTTGATCATTTGAGGAATGAATTTGGGCTAAATATTACGTGTTAGTCACTGAATCTATATATCTACATATACGTTATACTTTACGTGGTGAGAGAAATCAGCATCCATAATAATGATATGAGTACCAGTAGCGAATTGAAGACCGTGAACATAAGCGGTACCTAAACCAAGTTTACCAGCACGAGGTCTCAATTGCTATTTTGTATTTATTATTAGTAGGCAGTATAAATGAACTAGTGATCTATACTTTACAATACGGTCATCGCCATAAATATTGATGAGTTCTTTAGCGACATCTTGTGTTCCATCAGGACTGTTATCATCGACAATAATAATCTCCCAGTCAATAGCTTGTTCCTTGAAGGTTTTTGCAAGAAGCCAAGTGATAATTGGTAAATTTTCGCGTTCTTGGTAAGTAGGAAGAATAACTGTATACTTGTTTTGAGTCATGTTATTATTGTTATCTTGTACGTTTAAAATAGCGTGTTCGTATAAGTTGTCAGTGGTCATTAAAAAAAAAAAGAAGAGATTTAATTTTTGAAGTATATTTATATCTTTTTCAAATCAAGGTACTCTCCATATAAACCAATCAAAATAAAGGTCGTGTAGATGATTGACTGAATCATCTTAATGTTTGTTACATTCTTTTGTGGTAAATATATGAGTTGCCAAAGTCAGTTACACTTTTACAAAGTGTTGTATATTATTCTTATTTTAGAGTTATAATGCCACTTTAAAATGTTGTATATACAACACATTACCTTTTGATATAAACTATCAATTAAATAATAAGTAAATTTTAATTTTATTTTATATATGGTAGGCGATTAATTATATAATTTTTTTTTAGCAATACAATGCATCAATTGTGTGCATATCTAGTATCCTTATTTCATTATCTTTCACAATAGCATATTGCCTTTGGGGTAATACTCTACCCTCTGTTGTCAAATCTTTACAGTCACTATATAACACATATTCTCTGTATGAAGGTTTTGATATAGTTCCATCTGTCAAAAAAAAAAAAAAAAAAAAAAAAAAGTTCTAGCTCAGGTATCTTTTTTAATAAGTGCAAAAACTTACGCTCATTTTTAAATAACTGGAACACGGTCGATCTTTCTTCTCCTTCTTTTACAATGGTTTGATCATGAAATAATAACTGGTCTACAAGATCATACTGTCCTGGTAGCTAGAATGAATATTAGTACAAGTTGAAATATAAGTAGTATATATATATATTTTTTTTTTTTTTTTTTTACTTTTCGTAATAATGATATAGCATGACACATCATTGCTTCTTGTTGACGTATCGTATTAATTATACTATCAAACGTTTTTTTTCCATGACTAGAGTTCAAAGTAAGGTTTTAGTTTTATACTATCTTTTAGCATCTTACTACTTATTAACTTACCGCAAGTCGTCCCAAGGGAATTCTGTTAAATCTGTGCCAAGATGTGATAAACCATTTGCTACGTGTTTACTATATCTTGCAATTGGATGTGTAGAAAGTGTATCATACGCTATTAAACCTAAAGTAGGAAGCATACTAATATACAAATAATAATAAAAAAACGTGAATACCATTTTCTTTACACATCATCATATTCTACAAACATACATTGAGAAAAGTTCATAAATAGAAGTTGTTTCTAAATAATATAGTCCCTTTTCTGCTTCCACAGATACATTAAATAAAGGTTTTTGTCGTTGACAAGGTATTCTACGAGAGCATTTCCATAATTCTTGCCATATATTTGTTGGTTCCGACATACGTACACTCAGACGTCCACCTCCTTCACATTTTTCATCAACAATCCAATCTCTAGGTGAATGCCAACGCACAAAATCCTCTAAACAGGCAAAAGGATTTGCTGCTTTAAAGGCTTGCATGTCAGAATACAATTGGGCTGACTGTAATTTCGCACGCTGATGTGTAGCTATGACTGAAGTACCTAAACTTTCAAATACATCTGCTTGTTCATTAATCATATCCTCCGTCATGAATCCAGGATCTTGTGTAATTGGGATCTGCATAGGTTCCCCCGTCTTTAAAAGTTTTAAATACTCGTGCGTATGAGATTTTCCTTCAGCTACTTTAGGGTCTTTTATCGTGGCCGCTTCTGCTTCTAATTCATCTGCACTGTTGGTAGCTGGTATATAAGGTAGACTGACAAATGGCTCAGGGATTGTGTTATTGGGTAATAGTGATTCTTCCTTTTCTTCGCTACTGGTCGATCCTTCTTCTACTGCGTCCAAGAATATATCGCTATTTTCTGAATCGGCGTCTTCAATATCTGAAGCTACAAACGAAACAGAATCCTAATTTTTTTTTCCCAGGGATTAGATTCGAGTATAATATGTGTGACTAATTAAAAAAAGACTTACTTCAATGGCAGACTCTGAAATTGTACCATCAACAAACTTCTCCAGCATGTTTTGAAATTTAGAGCCATTGGATTGCTGACGATCAGAAGAGGCATTATCAAATAAAGTACCCATATGCTTTACTGGTTTGATATCATAATCTGTTGTATTTCCATTTTGAGGGGCATTTTGAAGTTTACGAATAATACAACAATTGACCATAGAAATTTTTTGGTGCAGCTACGAATGCAGTGTTAGGAATATATACATATATATATATATTTTCCACTTGATGCTTACAATATTATAGCGCAAGTCAATACCAAGTGTTTTACTAAAGTTAGTATCATTATTTGATGAATCATAAAGATATGGATTCAAGTCTGGAATCGGTACAAGATTTTCCCAATGCCAACGTAACTTTCGTAAAACTTCCAGCCAAATAATTTTGAAAAAACCTAAAAAGTTAGAAGCATTTTGCTTCTTACCATTATCTGATGTAGATGAAACTTCTTCCAAACCGTACAATAACAAATTCCATAAAAAGGAACGGTAAGGTACTGCAGATCCTGTCTTTAATCGTAGACCCAATTCTTTAGTTGTCAAATAATCTGTTGATTTAGTATCTTCTTTTTTAGGTACATATGGTTTGGAATGAAATAAAGCCATCATCACATTATCTACTTGGTCCGACTTGAAGAAGTTGACTTGTTGATCTCCTGCTATATTTCCTTGATTTAAATTAGTTCCTCCCGGTGCAAATAAATTACGCATTAAACTTATGCTGTCACTTGTAGAATCGTCATTACTATCGTCATAAGGTGCTAAATAATCTCTATTTGAAGGATCTTTTACCCAGGATGCGACTGCTTGTTCTAATAAAGTTGATAAGTACGCACGTTGCTGATGGTTAGGTGCAAGCTCACGCGATATTTGCCATTGTTTTGCAGTTAACGCATCCATATTTGTTTGATAAGCGTCATCGAATAATGCATCCTGTGATAATGGAAATAATGCACTCAAAGTTAATGTACGTAATGGATCATTAAATGACCCAAATTGTAATTGATGTAGTGTTCCTTGTAACGCATTTTCTTGTTTTCCCAATTGTACATCCGCATCATCGTCATCTTCATCTCCCCAAGATTCGAAATCGTCACTAAAGCTAATCTTTCTCTTGATTGTATTATTGGTAGAGGTAGGTTTTACAACTTCGTCCCAAATTTTCCAATTTTCATCAAACCAATTTTTTAAATTGTAAGTATATACAGCTGACACCCAGAAGTCATCGTCACCTGGTTTAGCTAGACTATTTTTTTCAGCTGCTATACACCTTGGAAATAAAATACAGCACACTTACCGTAATCTTCACGATTTGATCGAAGTTTTTGTAAGAATAAAGTTTTTAAACCATCCAAATAAGATAATTCAGAACTCAGTGGAGTCGTTAAAGACATGTTGAATCTAACCTCCGTTTCATTCAATGCATCATGCGTGTTAGAATTTAACATATATCCCATATACATTTCATGTCTGCTTTGCCCAACAGGCACAAATACGGGTATCCTACAACCTACATTTTGAAAGGCAATGGCACATGCAGAGATGATTTGTTTCGCTTGATAGATATCCACAGTTGATTTTCCTCCAGGATTAAATAACTTTTTCTTCAACGAGTCGTTATTCGGCTGCATTATCAATATTCTATTAAATCCAGTCCATCGATGTAAAGGTTGATATTGTTGATATCCAAAGTTATAAAACTGGTCTGCGGCTAAAGGGAAGCTTTCTTTTCGTTCTGGTTGTCCTTCTAAGGGATGATGGTGGTAAGTTAGTTCAAATGCATCTTCACCCATTACAAGTGTTTCTCTTCTAGTAAATTCTAAAGCAGAAGGATGACTTATAGCTGCACCATGGTTTTGTAACTGTTCATTAGAAAATATACCATATGAACCATCTTTTATACCCCACGAAAATAGTGTCTCTTCAATAGTCGTAACAAATTTTTCAAAGTTGGAAACTGAAGTATAGTCAACAAATTCATATCGCGAAAGTTCGTCACTATAAGAAGAGCTTTGTCTACGTTTTGTTGTCATTTTTTTTTTTTTAGTTTTTTGTTTGTTAAGGAAAAAGAAAAAGAAAAGAATGCGTTTCACGTACAATGAGGCACGAAAAGTTTTACATGTTAAAACTCCGGATTTGAAGGGTTTCATGCAACATGTTGATGTTTAAACCTTTGTAGCTCTATATTCTTCTTTATAATTTTTATTTTTATTTAATAAATGCCTCGCTTAACAACTGAAAAGAAAGCTATGATTGTTGAACGCGCTAGAGGAAACGTGACACAGGAGGAAGTCGCAAACGATTTCGGTGTTGATCCTTCTACTGTCAGTAGACTTATCAAAGGATTTGAGGAAAGAGGAACAGTAGAAAGTAAGAAGAGTTCCGGAAGACCCAAGAGCTTGACAGATAGTGACAGACGCTTCTTAAGAAGACATGTGAAAAGAAACAGAAGCGCAACTCAAGACTCTATTATTAAGGAAATGCCTTTTAAAATGAGCAAATGGTTACTTCGACATGAGCTTAAGGCAATGAACATTAGAAAAAGAATGAGAACAAAAAAGCCATATCTTGAGAATAGGCATATTAAAGAGAGATTGAAGTTTGCTAAAGAGCACAAAAACTGGACTTTGGAGCAGTGGAGGGACATTATTTGGACTGATGAATCAAGCATCGAAATCGGTCGCGATATTGATCTGAAGAAAGTATGGAGGGAGCCTAAGGAGAAGTTTTTGAAGGAGTGTTTGATGCCTTCTTTTATGAGTGGAAGAACCAAAATAATGGTTTGGGGCGCCATTCGTGGTAGTGAGAAGTCTCGTTTGGTAGTTCTACCTAAAGGAAGGATCAGAAGCAGAGAATATGTTGACTTTGTATGCAAACCTGTCTTACTAGGTTTTTACAATAGTAAACCAGGTGCCATACTTATGGAAGATAACGCTCCTATTCATACCAGTCGTGAGACAAATAAGTGGAGAGATGAAGCTGCTGTAAAGAAGATGAAATGGCCAGCAAGATCTCCGGATTTGAATCCAATTGAAAACATGTGGAATATACTGAAAAGGAAGTTTCATAGAGAATGGTACAATCATAGGTCTCATCGTTCGACACAAGTAATGATTGAGTATGCCTGGAGAAGTATATCTGTTGAATACGTCAATAAACTCATTGATAGTATGCCATCCCGCATGCAACAAGTGATTGATGCAAAGGGAGGCCCTATTAAATATTGATGTAAAATAACCAAAATAATTTTTTTTAATTTTTTTCTTTTGGTGCGTTGACTATAAAATATGTCTATTTAATTATTTATGCAATGATAAGCTAAGTAGCTATGACTGTAAAGTATGAAAAGACTTCGAAAGTTTTTTTTTTGATCTAGACAAGCATATCGGAGTTTTAACATGTAAAACTTTTCGTGCCTCATTGTACATATATACAGCCAAAGTTCGTTTTCCAAAGTACTAAATTCGCTTTTGTCGTCGACTGAAATTCACTTTTTTCGCAGCTTTTTGATTTACAAAAATGAGTTTTGACCAATCAAAAAGCGAAATTTGGAGCTGAGAAAAAGGTGAATTTCAGTCGACGACAAAAGCGAATTTAGTACTATGGAAAACGAACTTTGGGAGTACATACAGAGTTTCCCACTATTTTTGGGAATTAATATGGGAATTAATGGGAAAAAATTTAAAAGTTAATAAAACTAAGTTTGAAAGTTGATGGAATAAATTTTGAAGATTAATTAAAGTTAGTTAGTAATGTGATTCTTACATAGACGTTTTAAGGCTTTACCTGTATCAAGGTTTTCCAAAGCGATAACTTAGGAGGATAATTATTGTTTTTTTCCCCAGTTTAATCGGTCATAGTTTTTTTTTTTTTTTTTTTTTTTTTTTTTACTTCTCATGAATATCGCAGGTTTCCAAACTTTTTTCTGATGTTTTTTGATAAACATTTGTTTGATTGAATTTTATTGATATGGGCACTGAGCTTCATCTTAGAAGTAACTTCAGCTCTAATCTTTAAGTATTCAACAAATGCTTCCTTCTTTACTGTGAGTGGCGAGTACTTGCTGAGTTTGTCCTCGCAATCTTGAATGTCTTTTGGTTTCAACTGTTGCCGCAGCTTTTTAAATTTTGTTGATTTTGTTTCCTTTGCTTTTTGATTTCTCGTGTACCTATAAATTTTTTGGTTATTGACTGTGCTATCTTCGTGCATACAATAAATCAGATCACGTCGACCAGGATCAATAAATACACATTTTCCATCTGTAGATCGTAGTTCCTCGTTGGGGATTTGTTCAATATATTTGAGTTCTTCATCTTCCACTTAACTGGCCTTGGGATTACTTGCACCACCTTTAGACGTGTCGAAATTTTGTTTTATTACAGAAATACCTATGCCATCTGTCATTATAGTTCCTCTGAACTCCATGGAGCTGTTTAGGCCTTGATCTTTGAAAGGTTTTGAAGATAAATTTAGGACTTTTCCCCAGATATACCCTTTATCCAATTTGCTTCTTTGGGAATTTTTTAATATATGATTGTTCAATATCATAGTATCAATAGTCATATATGACGGAATAAAAGTCTTTATTACAGGAAAGCATTGGAATAATTTGAACTTGTTAACCTCGCATATGTATCTCTGCTAGTTTAAAATAAGCAAGTAAGTGTTTTCCTGGATTTGTAATAGCATCATAATATATGGAATCTTTTTTAAACTTGTAAGTTTCAGGATAAGCAGAAAGTATGTCCTTAATACAGTTGATAATAGCCTTTTGATCTTGGAATTCTTTTGGGATTCGGCTGATATCTCTTGATGGAATAGCCAGTTTAAGTTGTGTAGCAGGTTCCAGAATGTTACTTTTAATTTTGGCTTTAGTTTCCTCTTTTGAGTAGCCTTGCTTTTTCAAATCGCTAGTCAATTGTGAGATACGTTGCTTCAGTCCAATCAGTTTATTGACAACCATTCTCAGCTTATTTCCAAAATCTTTAGTGATTGCATTAATACAAGCAGTTTGTATTTTTGTAGCTTCATATGAGGCTATTTGTTGAGCAGAGGGTAGCTTGATTGGCGTGAATGATGAATCTCTACAATACGATGCTTTCTACTTGTTTATCATCTCTCTATATGCCTTTGCTTTGCCCGATAGTCTATTAACATTCACAGTTTTACTGTCTAAAAGTGATAAAAACACTTCCTTGTAAAAACTTTGGACTGCATACTCTTCTAAATTAAGATTAAGCTCTTGGATAAATATGTATCTTGTAAACAAATACGTATGGGTAAAGATAATATGAACGTCATGAACGAGTTTCTTCAAAATAGAAAGATATTGAGATTTCCATCCTATTCCAGTAATTGAATACTTTACAGTCATAACCTTTTTACTATTATCATCAGTGTTTATTGATAATGTATTCACCTGTGAAAATAAATGTGAGCAAAATAATACATTTAAACCCGTTAAAAATACTTACAAAGGAATATTGTTCAACGGATCCCTCCATTTTTACTCAAAGGAAAAATTGTTAAGAAAGAGAAAAGAACAAAGAAGAAAAAAAGAAGGGTTTTGACAGTATTTATAAAACTGGTTATTGGTTTTTAGGACTGGTAAAAAAAAACTTGTTTGTATTTTATAACGTAAGCAATTACACTAATTAATCAATGCATGATGATGTATCTCCTATCTCATTTTTGAATACCATACTTTTTCAATTATTTTATAAAAATAAGAGAAAGAAAGACTTACTCCCCTTTAGAAAGATAAAGCTCAGTGCCCATATCAATGAAATTCAATCAACCAAACGTTTATCAAAAAACATCAGAAAAAAAAACAATCAAAAGAAAAAACTATGACCCGATTAAACTGGGGAAAAAAACAATACTTATCCTCCTAAGTTATCGCTTTGGAAAACCTTGATACAGGTGACTAAAGCCTTAAAACGTCTATGTAAGAATCACATTACTAACTAACTTTTTAATTAATCTTCAAAATTTATTCCATCAACTTTCAAACTTAGTTTTATTAACTTTTAAATTTTTCCCATTAATTTCCATATTAATTCCCAAAAATAGTGGGAAACCCTGTACCATTTACAATGCCTTGAGTAGGTAAACATTAAGCAGTACAACTCCGCATATAGTCACAGTCACAGTGAACTATTGCGGTTAGTGAATGTAGTGGAAATTTGGAAACAATAAAAGATACATATGTAACTCTTTTGTAGTCGTTATACCCTTAAAATCAAACTTCTCTTTCACTCATTGGAACTTTTATTTAGTAAATATTTAATAACAAAAAGATAATACTATGTACGTCCTGAGATAGTTACTTTTAACCTGAATAAACTTATGTAGTGTCAACATCAAAATATTCTAATTTTTTAATACATACTGCAACTATCAATTTGATTGTTATTTTTTTTTTTTCACACGCTTCAAACAAGAAGGTTTCATTGTTGTAAATCTGATAAATTACTCTTTTTTTTAGTGCTTTCCTTCTCTTTCACTTTTATTCTTCTTATTATTACTTCAAAATAAAATATGAATCCCCCTTATCTTAATCTCTTCTTTGATTACACGTCTTATTCACCAAGCAAGAGATTGTATCAAGAAATAAATAACTTTGAAATCTTCATAATATATGTTGTCGGTGGTAAGATATATCATGATGGCTCCAATAATTTAATTACAAAAGGGTAATTCATTGTCTAATAAATCTCATTTTTTATACCCAGATTCCACACCTGCTCCCAAGGGCGTTACAGGGCGAAATGATTATCAGCTAGTCAACGGAATTGGTCAACTCCTAACATAAGAAATAAATGGTATGTGTAAATTATTAAAAAAAAACGTATCTAGAATAATTATGAAAGCTTACATATATTCCTTCTTTTTCTTTTCATCTTAGAGTTCGCCTTCGTGACATTTGTTACATATGTGGAACTAGCTATAGTAGTGCTAGTGCAATTATAAAACATATATCAGAAATAATCACAACATCCGTATTCCATCTCGACAAGTAAGTGTTAACAGACCGAAAGAGAAAAACTGCGTTTTTGTGGGATCTCAAGAAAACTGTGATGAAACTCAGACTACTTGCCAAGCATGCTGGTCTCATTGACCAGTAAATAACTTACAGTTACTACGTGATCATCTGATAGAATAACATAACATTTACACACCCATAACAGCCCCCCTCCCCCGGACCTCGCACACCCGCACTAGTCTCTGATGCTTTGGATGATGCTTTGGATGATACTTTGAATCGAATAGAAGAAAATGCAGTGGAGCTGCTGGGTCTTATGAAGCATCTATTCCGTTTACATATATAAATAAAAGTCATTTTAGTACAGTACATACCCTCTCTATTTAAGGTCGTTCGACTTAAGGCCGTTTCCGATTTAATGCCGCAATTCTCTGAAAACTTTGGCCATAATACGATTTAAGGCCACAAAAATCTGAAATTTTTTCAGCCTTAAATAGAGCGGATACGGTACTATGTATTTCTTCCTCTTCTTCGCCTTTAAAAACAATGTTTGATGAGACTCTAAGTACTTAAAACCATATCCTCGTTTTACTATTGTTTCCCAGTAAAATATTCAGTGCACATTCAGAAGTTAAGGTTATCATTGTTAAAAAATATTTTTTATGCCAGTTGCTTGGTATTAAAAGTATTTACAATGTCTATTTATTACTTTATAAGATGTAATGTTCTCCCTATAAAATAAGAGCAGAAATAGGTAGAAGTCTTTTCAGTACCGTTTCAAAATATATATATACGAGTGATACTTATCGTCCAAAGGTACCACAATACAAGAGAGTTTCTGATTCATGATGACTCCATTTGTAGATACTAAGCCAGTTCCATGCATGAGACAAAATGTATGCAATTTGTTTTAGCAGAGCTATCAAAGATTTATATTATTTTTTATCCCAATACATATGTTCCCACTGGTGGGGCACAAATAGATCAATCTCTACACATTAATTTTTTGTACCTTAGATTTTTGATATAAATAAGTTATTTTTATTAGTTACTAATTTAATGAAAAGAAAAACCCGAGAAATTACAAAAAGGTATTTTTTTTTTGAATTAAGGGATTAATTCCAATAATTTATCATTTGGATAGATTACAAGTTTAGTCAGACTTAAACACGTAATCTCAAGTCGAAATTTAGCACTGGATTGATTGTACTGCTGCTCATCTATTGCTAATACACCAGTTTGACTATTACGTTCATAGAACTTCACTCCTGTCTCCATCTTCAACTTGGCATAGAAGTCAATATTTTCTTGGGCACCATAATACAATGGTAAACAGTCACATACAAACATATCAAGTCGTGCATTGGGCATACAAACAACTCCAGGATCATAATTGTTATTGTTGTTTATGTTATAGCTTAATCGAAAATATTTGATATTGGGCAAACTCAAAGAAATCTGCTCAAAAAAATGAAGTGAAATAACACTGTTACTGATGTCATTAATAGATAAGTTTCTAACTTGTGGATGTTGAGATATCTGATCAAGTCGCTGAATTTCACACAAATAGCCTGGAATTGTAAGCTCCTGCAAAAGGGGACATAATCTGAGGGCTTGAAAGACCCAATCGATGTGATTTCCATCTTTCGATTCCGAGATTATCAGGGTGGATACTTTGTATATCGATAGAACTAATCATATTTCCTGCTTCTGAAAGAAAATTGATATAAGGCAGTTCAACAACATTGTCTTCAAATAATGTAAAATGTATCAATACCGTTTCTGAATCGATTTCCAAATTTACTATCTCCTTTTCATCAGGAAGATAGTCTAAATCAAAAGTTATTTTTCTAAATTTGTCATCTATTTTCATCAGATCTATCCAAACTTTTGTCAAGAGCTGCTTATTTATGTTGCTTATTTGCATAACGAAATTAGGTATGACTAGTGTATAGTATAGGAACTTAATTAAATCATCACAAACAAGGCAATTTTTTGGAAGGCTAATGCTGCTTTCATTAGTAACTGTCAAGGTCTAGGAAATTTTTGAATCATATAACGTAATTGGCTTCCATCATCTATTAGCTCCCAGTTACATTCAAGTTTATGAACATTAGGGCGAGGATTGATTACTCCCTCAAATTTTATTATTTCCTCTTGTTCATCCACAGGATATAATCTAATTACAATACTTCTCAAATGTGGACAATCCTCTATAATTGCATCGTAATCACTTAATCGTTTTTTAGACTTGTAACCAAATAATGCAAGAGCTTGCAAATTTTCAAATTCGCTAAGTTGATCCTTAGTGTTTGATACGCTTCTGAATTATTAAGGTCAGGCCCGAAATAACTTTGGCTATCCTGTAGGATCGTAGTAGTTAAAGATGATTTAAAGCGTAATGCGGTGTAGATGAAACTCTCCAAGCTTGCACTATCAGGCATTGGTAAGACGGATAGATGAGATAATTGACCCTGGGTTGCTGCATATGAAACTCTTGTATAAAATGATAAATCCGGTTCAAAAGCCTCTATTTCTAATGTATTAGGATAGTGTTTTATGAGTGTGTTTAATAACTTGGGTTGATCCCAAAATGTTTCATTCGTTTTTGTGTTGAATAGCATGTCAGTGTAGATATTTTTCACACAATTACCTAGCCAAGAGGTATTTGATAGTGTATGAACGAGTAGACGCGATTTATCTTCTGTGTCTACATATATTTTGGAATATAAGTGCTTAACTGAAGCTTCATACCAGTTTCTGCATGTCAATTGACATTGCAAAATATCGCCTTCGGACAAATTACTGAATGTAAATGTTAATAATTCAAAGGGTATGTCTTCATTGTTAAACTTAAAGTCTTTGGTCGATATTTTTGTTTTCTTCTGATATTCTGATAGAAGTGATAATAACGAAATATATCAGAAGAAGAAAGCAAAGAAGCAAGAATTTGAAACGTCCAACACCTTAAATAAAAAAGATGACACGTTATTGATCTATCTACTGTTGATGTGACTTGCTTGAGTTGTATCCGAGAACTCAATTCTTCTATTATAAGTAATGTGATATCAATAAGCTAGCATATTCGATCAAGTTATACTAGCTTCTGACAAGTCTTTGTACTAAATTTCATCGTTAAATCATGACTGGCTTAAGGACCAAAACTTATTTTATGGTATTACAAAATTCTTATTAGTCTAATTGGGGACAAATTATACACAAATGAGGATAGATAGATTTTCTTCGTTAATTGTTCAGTTGTTGATAGCGCTCAATATTTACTATATTCAAAGAGTATCAATCCAAAGTCTTTTTTTTCTAGCTAAACTGATATAGACTTTTGGGGTATTCATTCCATATTATACATTTTTGGTTGTAAATGATGTATTTACATTCTATAATAGTTGACTTAATACAAAGCAATTGAATTTCGCACGAAGTTGGGTATGACAGAGAAGGAATACGACGGAAAACATCCAGTTGAATGCCAAGATAAGGCTAAAATTGGATTATAGTAGTCAGTTACACTTGAGTGTGATACACTATTACTTTGGAAGGAAAATGCGATAGCTTCTTTAATAGACATTTCCAAAAGTTTAAAACCAAATACTCTTTGCGTCTGTTTCAATCAACTAATAAAACTTTGAAGATATTGCTTTACAATTATTTATTTGTGAAAAGCATTACTATTTTTTTTTTTTACCTAGTTAGTGTTACAATAAAATATATAATACAGCAAATTAATTTTATTTTCTCTGTGTACTAATTGTTAGATTGACACGAGAGAAAGATGTATATTTTTTGCTGCGTAGCTCAAGTAATACAATCACATATTAATTCTGAGGTAGCTACCAATAAATATACGGCATTGATCTTTGACACATTATTTTCCCATAATACAAGAGAGTTATATGTCACTAAATTTTCACGCTATAATAAATGGTGTAGTATTCCTTACAATTGAATTACACAAAAGGAACACAATGAACACAAAATGAACGATCATATATGACTTTACTTACGGCTAACTTGACACAAAAAGAAAAAAAACTCGTCTTTTTCTACTTCTCTTTTTTTTTCTTAGAATATATATGAGTCAAAAATCAACATTTTGGAGAGTATGCAACAATGCGGGTGTATGTCACTGCGATTGGAGATATACTATATACGATTGTAAAGAAGAAAGATCAGCAATTCCAGTCTATATCGCACTCGCTATTGTCTCTGGAATATGTATTATAGTTTTTATTGGCATATTATATCATCGCATTAAACATAAAAAACAAAAAGTATTTCAAATGAGAAAAGGATTTCCACGACCGAGACCTGTTGAATCCATGCTGATGATGGGACTTATTTTCAGTATCTGTAAGTTTTTCCTCAAGCTGCCTTCGACATTATTTTTATTTATTCGAACTCTTTATTATTATTGCAATTTCAGTACAGACAATTCGTTCAATAATCATGTTAACTGACATAATACCAAACACGATATTTAGAGCTTGTATGTATTTTTTTTTTATTTGTTTCACTTTGTATTACTGTAATTATCATGAGTTACTGACATTTGAATTTTTTTTTTCTTTTGCACCACCCCTTTTACAGTTATATATGAATTTGCGCTTCAATTTGGATATTATTGTTTTGCTTGTTACTTATTCGGAATTGCTTATGCTATATCAGAGGTATACGATACGAAATCGATGTGACCACCTTAAATAATCTAGATCACTGACCGGATTTCTTTACTTTATAGAGTAGCCGAGTAATGTATAATTCATGGGTGAGGTCCCAGACAATTGTTGATGTCTTATTTCTATGCTCAATATTCTGCCCATTTTTCACAACAACATCTTGTGCAGTTGCAGCAGGATACCATGCTTCTATCGGAGAAAATGATATGGCAGAAAGATTAACTCGAATACAGTACTATGCCTGGGGATTTTTCTGTGGCTCAGTCGCGCTCGTATTATTGTTTGCAGGTTTACGTCTTATGCGTGTTTTGGAGAGATATATTTCTTTACAAGAGAGTTTAAGGGTAGATACCTTGAAAGTAAGAACAGGTGCACTTAAAGTCAAGATGATTGTTGTTTCTGGAACTTTATGTATGGGTACATTTGCCCTTGTTTTAGCATCTTATGGTGGTTTAAGAAGTACAATTATGAAGGATACAACTTTTAATATAGCTGTTGCTATTATTTGGCTATTTGCTGGTCCATTAGCCGCCTTTTTTATTATTGTTGCTATTCTCATAAAGTATGTATTATTATTATTATATATATATATTTTTTTTTAGAAAAATGACACATTTGGTTATTTAAATTTTTTTTTATATATATTATAGTCCTGAATTTGCTAGTCAATTTGGTCCAGTCTCTTTTGGATCTGACGAAGAAAATAACAATAATAGAAAGCCGACTTCTTTGGAACTAGGTTTGTCAAAAGGTAGTAAAAATAGCAGAGCTAGTCAGTTCATAATAGCGTCATCTGCCTCTTCACCTACTGACAACGAAGCTAGATTTATTTCCCAAGATGCAAAACCATTACCTCTCGAATCCATAAGATCAATCATATATGATAGTTCAGGAAGATCCTCTGCCAAAATAGAAGAGGAACGATGTACCTACAATGCTACCGTTGAACGCGTGCGAACACCACCGCCTTTTTATAAATAAATCACATGGTCTTGATCTGGACTCAAGTTACATTTGTTTATTATAGGTTAATAATTGGTACAACGACCAAGTATCCCTGTTAAATAATTTAATAAAATTTAAAATTAGGTTATCATCTTTTCCTTAATTCATAACCTGTAAGTTACTTTAATATTGTACTTAAGAGATATATTATCCCTATGTAACTTTCAAAGGATAATGATGTTTTTATAGGTAGTTGGAAAAAAAAATGGTAATATTGATTTTCTTTCAAAATTATCACAGGCTGGATTCACATTATTGAACACACCACTTTAACTTTTTAAGTAACTTGTATTCATGCCTTTTTTTTTCACGAACTGAAAGCCTTCACATTCACCGCGTTTTTTCATAATAATATGATAATTGGCAACAGTTGAAAATTTAAGAGATTTATATGACGCATTCTTTTTAATATATGCCATGTAGCTCCCCCTTCTAAACCTTAAAATTTTAAAGTTTAGTTCATATGTTACTAAAAGTATCTGTGCCGATGATTTATGAAGGCTTCCTAATTGAGTACAAGGGTCACTTTAAACGAAAGAATAATAATAGAAAAGGCCGTCGATGAACTTGTTTGTATTTCAAACAAAAACTTTTTTTTATATATATGTATAAAATGATAGATTAAAATATTAGTAAACAAGGGTAAAGAAAGGTTATATAGTATAAAAAGATAGAAAGAAAAATAATAGGGAATCAAAATTAAATAAAAGTAACAAGTCTAAATAAACAAAGAGAATAAGAATATTCCACTAAAAGTTCATTAAAGGTGTATGCTGACTACCTTTAGGGTATACTACCAGAGTGGCCACAAACAATCCAACTGTAATACCTGTAAAAAAAAAAAAAGGTGTTCAATATTCAAGCAAATGTATAACTGTATATTTTGGTTTACTTACCAATTGAAGTTTCAATCATACTAAGGGCAAAATTTGCTCCCTGGTTTGCAAATTCACCTCCTCTTGAAGCTGATCCAAAGAAACCCAAAGCCGCTTTTAAACCTATGACAAAATAAATCAGTTCATTGCTGACCTTATTGTTATGAACTAAAAATAACTTACCTAGACTACCGGGGACCATATAGAAGATCTATAATAGAAAAAAAAAATAACATGAGCATTTAAAATAAGCAAGTAACTATATGAAAAAAAAAAACTTACACCCAAAATAACCGCATCCAAAGACATTTGACCAGTAAACTTTGTTAATAAATTACCCAGGAGACCTACAACAAAAGCAGGAACTACTTGTAAAACTTGACTAGGTGCATTAGCATAACATGCCAAGAAATAATTTGTGATAAAGCCGCAAACGGCAACAAAGATCATAACAGGCCATCTTGGTGGTCTAGCGCGGAGAAAGACACAGTAGGAAATAGCAAACAATGGGACAGTCAAAAAATAGAACCATTGAGAAACGATTGTTACACATGTACTGGATGAATATGCATCAACACACGCTTTAGCTTGTCCTTGCTCTGTTACTGATTCCGGATCAATTGTGCCGAATAGTTCGGATCCCATCTCAATACCATAACCCAATAAAAATGAGTAGATGATGGCATACACCATACGAACCACGCCACTTACTAACTGTCTTGATACTAGTTCAATAATAGAAACTGCCATTGAGTAACCCGGTAGAATAACAATGAATGATGCAAAAGCAACTGGTGTAAAGCAGAAACCATATCTCCACACAGCTATATATATATGTATATAAAGAGTGGTTAATTATATGAAAGCAATTTATGCTTCCTTTTTTTTTTTTTTTACCTCTTGAAATAAATCCAATAAAAATACAAACAGTAATTTCCCAAATGGGTTGAAAACTCATATAACGTCCAGAAAACAATTCATAAAAGGCAAAGAAAACTAAGGGAAAAAAATTAGTCTAGAACTTTCATTTTCTTTTTAGAATAGAACTTACTGGCCATAGCAGCAGATAAACCACCTTCTTTCCATTGACCACCGTAAAACATAACACAACCACAAAAACTAGCCGTAGCATAAATAAAAGGATTTAACCAAATTGGATAAAATGCTGGTTGCTTTAAAACATTATCAATAAATTCTAAGGCTTCATCTACAGAAACCTCACCGTGAGAAACCAATTTTTCTAGTCGATAAATTTCACCCAATTTGTGCATGTCGAATAATTGTGGACTTCGAATAAAATGAGTTTCAGTTGTATGCGTAGATTGATCAAAGAAGGTTAAAAACATGACATTTGGTATATAAACATATTCAGCATCTACACCAAGTGTACGAGAAACTTCACGGAGGATATATTCTAATCGATGTGCTGGTGCACCAAATAACATTAAACATTTTACTAGTTTACGTAAGAACTCCTGCTTTTGTAAAATGTTTGCAATTTCAAATGTGATACGGATACGATCCTCTAGTGTGATAGGCTCAAATTGAGACGCAGTTGTTACCATACTATCCATAGAATTTCTTCGGGACATATTAACGGAGCTCGCCATTTTACGTTTTTGTAAACTAGGAACAAGATGATTACTTGTTGTTATGGTCGAAAGCCAACTGCTAGGTCTATGGGTTAAATTAGGTCTTTTACTACCTAATTCATTCTTTCCCTGAAAAGATGGCGTGAGTGCGTCAAAACTAGATTCGGCTTTTAGGTTGTACATGGAAGATGGTTTTTTTATTTTCGGTGCTTTTTTATCCTAAGATTCTATTCTATTAATACAGAATAGTAAAATAACAATATAGTTCTATATTTATATTTATATATATACCTTTTTTCGTTTAATTGTCTTCTTTCTTTTCACAGTAGGTTGTCTTCTTTGAGATTCTAATTTCATTAAACTAGCTAATACACTGCCACTAACAGGAGGATTCACATTATTTGAACCATTTGAAATAGGAGATTGATGTGTTTGTTGTCTTTCCAACAAGCCGAGATCAAACTCATTCAACTCATCTATTGTTGCACTAGGTGTATGCTGTGTGTGACTACTGGGTCTTCTTGCGGTTGTACTAAGCATGCGTTCAACTAAAGAACCTGCTTCAGCAATATGATCCTGAAATCGAACATGTCTATCCCTTGCTTCGGCTTGATCTAAAGCAGCTTCTACAAGGGTACCAGCAGAATCTTTTCTAATAACTTCTGTACCAACTGTATTATCTTGAACATGATGTGAATGATGTTGAACATCCTGTGCTTGTACATTATCAAATTCTAAATCTTTTTCTTTGTCAGATAAACCAAATCCTGAACTACTACTTGAATCAGAATCTGAACTTGTAGGGGTACTTGGTGTTTCATCTGGGTCAACGATAGGTGATCTTATATTGGTATGTTGATATCCATTACTACCATTTGAGCTAGTGACTTCTAATGTAGGTAATAATGGCCATGATCTTCTTGACTGAATAGATGTAGATCTTGGTCTTGAATGGTTACTATCTTGATGGACTGTCAAGTTTGGTGGAGATAAAGGGTGTTCCGAATCTCCCATTTCTATCGTGTTTTTGTTTTTGCTAAAGAAAAGCTTGAATAAATTTTTAAGAAAAAAATTTTTTCTTTTACTTATTTTATAATAAAAAGAAGAAAAGAAAGAAGGAAATAAAAAAAAAAAGACAGTGCCACTTTATGCTGGAATGTCCGTTTTATTTATTATCATTTTATTTTCGGACTTGAATAGCAATAAATTGCGCTTTGTTGCCCGCTTGAATACAATAAACTATCCTCCATGATGTCATGGAACAAAGTACAACAACCTCCTGCGTCTTTTTTTCTGCTAAAAAAAAAATACATTTCTGAATTTTCCCTTTATATGCTTTATGTTATTTATGCGGTATGTCAAGTCGTATTTGGTTGACCCGGTTTGAGCTAAATATAAAACACCTAATTTTTAACTTTGAAAATTCCCGTCATATTTCTACAATAGTTTAGTTTTTTTTCCCCATTTTTTTTTTTCTATTCTTTTTCAAACGACAAAAGTATTATGCCTTATTGTTGCTGACCAAACAGGAATTTACCGTAACAAGAAGGTGACTGTGTTTACACACTGATTTTGCATACAAATCACACATGTGTTGTGTTTTCCCCCCTTTTTTTTTCTCACTGTGGGATATATATCTCTTTTTTTTTTCCTTTCTTTTTTACTTTCTTTTCTTCTCAACATACACATCAAATCAATATGTCTACATTAACTTCAAGAGATCACCTTGTTCAACGTCATCCAACTGCTGTAAATAAAGCCAGTCCAGAGTATAAAAATAACCTTCAAGAATGGCAAGTATTACTTGATGAATTAAAAGAACGACTTCAGGAAGCCACTGGAGAGGGAAAAGAAAAGAGTATTGCTCTCCATCGAAAGCGAGGACAGTTGTCTGGTAATTCACACCCGACTCTATATTTTTTTTTAAGCTTTTAAAGCGGAGCATGACTAACGTTTTAATGATTCATATACGCCGCGCCCTTTTTTATTAGCTCGTGAACGTATCGAATTGTTACTTGATGAAGATTCACCTTTTCTCGAGCTATGTGCATTGGCTGGTTATGATCAAGATGATATGACGTTAGGAGGATCTCTTGTAGCTGGTATTGGGCTAGTTAGGTAAGGAAAGAAAATATAAATATTGATTTATTGATATTTAACAAAAAAAAAAAAAAAAAATAGTGGCGTACTTTGTGTTGTTTCAGCTAATGTTGCTACTATGTACGGTGGTGCAGTCAATGAAATGTCTGCTTTAAAGGCAGGTCGTCTTCATCAAATTGCCATGCAAAATAAATTACCTTCTGTCACATTTGTTCAATCTGTAACTATAAAATTTCCTAATTTGTAAAATGTTAAATGACAAGTGGATTAACTTCTTAATTTGTAGGCAGGCGCTAACTTGCAGCAACAATTTCGTGTGTTTCACAAAGGTGGTGCAGGTTTCCGTAATCAAGCTTTACAGTGAGTGAAGTCAGAAGTTAAAGATTGCTTTTGGATATTAATTAAATATCTGGATAGGTCAAAAGCTGGTATCCCATCTTGTTGTGTTGTTTTTGGTAGCTCAACTGCTGGTGGTGCATATACTCCTGGTATGAGTGATTATGTTATTATGGTCAAGGTAAAATTATATGAACACATTTTTTTTTTATAAAAATAAAAGCTTTTTTTAAAACTTTTTCTCCCATAGAAACAAGCCCAGGTCTTTTTAGGTGGTCCCCCCTTAGTACAAATGGCTACTGGTGAAATTACAGATGCTGAAAGTCTTGGTGGAGCTGATATGCATTCTCGTGTTTCTGGTGTCAGCGATCAATTAGCAAATGACGAATTTGACGGTATTCGTAAAGCTCGTGATTGGGTTGCAAACTTAAATTGGGAGCAGAAAGGAAAATTACCTCTCAGACACTTGAAGTGTGAATATGAAGAACCTCATTATTCTCCTGGTAAGCAATCCAGTTGTAAGATTATTTTGTAGTTAAGAAGCTAATAAAACTTCCTGCATTTCTAGATGAATTACTCGGTATTGTCTCTGCTAATATTCGTATCCCCTTTGACGCCACTGAAGTCATTATTCGTCTTGTGGATGGCTCTCGATTCACTGCATTCAAACCCAATTATGGTGGAAACTTAGTTTGTGGTTGGGCTTACATTCAGGGTATTCCAGTTGGTATTATTTCCAATAACAATGTTATTTTCACTCAAGAAGCTAATAAAGCTACTCAATTTATTCAACTTTGTAACATGAAGTAAGCTTTTATTAATTTAATTTCATTTTTTTTTTATATATTACTAACATTATTTATATCTATTTTAGAAATACTCCATTGATCTACTTGCAAAACATCACTGGTTTTATGGTTGGCAAGAGATATGAAGAAGAAGGAATTATTAAGGCTGGCTCTAGATTTATTAATGCAGTAAGTAACTCTACTGTACCTGCTATTACTATCATGATGGGTGCAAGTTACGGTGCTGGTAATTATGCCATGTGTGGTCGTGCCTATGAGCCAAGGTAATTATGAGAGAGATTATAGACTTCAAAAAAAAAACATTATTAACATTTTTTTTTAATAAAAAGATTCTTGTTCTCATGGCCCAATTCCAAATGTTCTGTTATGGGTGCAGAGCAATTGACTGGTGTACTTGATCTGGTTATGAGACAAGGTGCAGCAAGGTAAGCATTATATAAATACATGACAAAAATCATAGTTCATCTAAAAACATACTACATGTATAGAATGAATCAAAAGATTGATGAAGAATTAGCTAATGATAGAAAAGCTATGTTCCAAGCATCCGTTGAAGCTGAATCTGATGTGTACTACACCTCTTCTCGTCTTTTAGATGATGGTATCATTGATCCTAGAGACACACGTACCGTTCTCGGTTACTGTCTCTCTGCTATTTATAATACAAATGTAGAGGGTGGAAATATTTACGGTGTTAGTCGCATGTAATATTATTCTGGAATTAAACTTTTTTTTATTTGTTGCATTTTCATTCCTTGTGAATGTAGTATTTCATTTTAAATCACAATATAGAGGTTTTTTTTTTTTTAAATGTATGCTTGAACGCTCGTAAAGCAACTTCGAAGTTCATTATCGTTTACCCACTCTCCACCTCCGTCTGTTTGAGATGTAAGAGTTAAATTATCTTCAATTCCGTCAGTCCCAGTTCGAATTTTTCTATTGCGTTCTCGATCATGAATGAGTTGAATACGTTCTTCGACTGTATCCTGAGCAATGTACCAGAAAACGCTAGTCTAATAACAGTTTTTTTTTTTTAAGACTAAGGCTGACATGAATTAATAAATCATAATAAGTTTATACCTGTTTTTTTTGTCCGATACGATGTACTCGATTGATAGCTTGTCTCTCTAAAGTCTCATTAAATACTGGTTCAACAATGAAAACAGTCTGTGCAGCGACTAGAGTGAGACCACTGGATTGACTTCTTGCATGTAAAAGAATGACATTAATCGAAGGGTCTTCTTGAAATTTAGTCACATTGGCTTTATTTACACCAGCAGTCAATGTAACACATTTGATACCGTTGGTAGTAAGACCGATACGAAGCATATCAAGAACTTTAGTCCATTGTGAAAAGACGACACATTTTCCATTTGTATCATTTTTAATAAATTTAATGTGTCTAATAATTCTGTCAAGCTTTGCACCTTGTCCTTCAATAATGGACTCTGCATTAATTTGTTGAATAATCTCTTGTAATTGTCCTTGATTGGTCCGTCTTTCATAACTTGCATTCGCTTTATCGGAGGCTTTACTGCTACTGACAATTGAATGGTGTCTGGGAGCGTCTCTGTCATGCATTTCTGCCTCTCTATAAGCTAAATATATGTCGATAAATATAAGAATGATTGTTTTTGTTTTGTAAAATTGATATGAACTTACATATTTTGTACCACTCATTACGATTGACATTAGCGTTACAGGTATGACAACGACGGTGAGCCTTAAACCAGCGAACACCACAATCAAAGCAAGAAGTATGCCCACAGTAAGTGATCACTCCTTTCTCAATCGGGCTTAGACAGATTAAGCAATCTTTACGTGTATTTCCTTTTCCAGTACGGTTGAGCTTTTCATGTTCTTCCACCAAGGCTTGAAAATATGAATTACGAGATTTACAAGTGTTGATTTCCTCTTGTAACTTGGTACTTTCTGAAACTATTTTTTCAATTTCTTCCTCTGGATCAGAATTTTTCCAATCCTATGATATATAACATTTAAATAATATACTCTTTCAATTTTTTTTTTTAAAAAAAAAATCAAATACTTACAAGTAGTGTGTCTGATATTGTTTGAAGTGACTTATAATAAGCAATACGATTATTAAATAATTGGGATAACTTTTTGATATCTTGTTCCAAATAATCTACCATTTTGGATTCTCGAGAAATAATTGACTTGATCCAGTCATGATTTTCATAAACCATAATGGCTAGTTTAGAGGAATTATTCTTTTTTATACAGCCTCTTAAACTTCTTAAAAAGAATTCGACATCTTTCAAGCATTGAACTTGGAATCCAGGTGATTTCAATGACTTTCTGAAGTTAATTTCAACTGTTTCTACTTCTTTTGCTTCAGAAGACATAATTTCATAATCGCTGGATGGTGAATCAAATAAAGAAGTAATGACGCCCTTGACAATAAACTTTCTATCTTGTAAAAGTGCCTGGTAAGCTGAAATATATACTTGACACATGGCTTGGTCATTGACAGAATTTTCGTATTCGTCACCGGTCACATCTTCTGAACTATCACTATCCACAAGAGATTTGCTTAATATTTCAGTTGCTTTCTCTCGAAGGTAAGTCATCTTGGCATACTGAGTATCAAGAATTTCTCCAATTTGCCTCAAGTTTTTAACCATTGTGATATCTTCATTTCTGGGATCAAGTTCATCCTCTTCTTCTTCAACGGTATCTTTTTCTTCATAATTTTTAAACTTGAGAATCTGTTCATCGACCTCGCGACATCCCAGTTTACCGCCCTCATTTAATTTTATATTCACTCCTGCACTATTCAATTCTCGTAAAGCACTTTGAACCTTGGTAGCATGTTTCTCAAGTAAAGGACGACGTACATCTGCTGCCTGTTGATAATGCATTCTTTCAAGATCCTCGTTTCCAAGCGCATGAAAGATACCGCCAAGGTAAAAACAGTACTGATGTAAAAGAAGGTACCATCGATTGATTGTAGAAGCTAAAATTGACAGGAGATTCTTTTTTTTCTCTTCCTCTTCTTCTACTCTTCCCTTCGATATTCTCTTTTCAGATTGGATTGTTTCCATTTCTTCTACAAGAAGCTTCACTAATTCTTCCACATGAGGTAAATTTTCCAAGTAGATGTCGGCTGCATTTTGCCATTTTTCCATCACTTCATACATGCCAGCATGCCTTAATTGCATCGAGTAATAAGCAAGTTGCTTTGCAGTGTATTTTGTTTTTGCATCTCGAGCCATATCGTATAAAACATCAGACATGGATAGAATTCGATTGTTGGCACTAGTATTATTATTACCAGTAGTTCCTCCTACAGTGTGACCTAGTCTTACAAGAGTATTTGCAACAATAGAAGGATGTATACAACTCTGTCTCAATGCAAGTAACTATAAAGAATACATGGTTAATTTATGAATGTATTTTTTTTTTTTTTTAAAAAAAAAAAAAAAGCTTGTAGAAGATATTTTCTTACAAGAGGTCTCATGCCTAATTTCAGACTATGTAATAACTGTTTACTTTCTTCGGATGCATCATCTGGTAACTGCCAACCAATACTATCTAACCAATCCAATTGAAGATGTTGTTTACATTTCTCCCAGATATCCTCATAATAATGCTGTTCAATGGTAGAAAGTGGGATATGAACCACATGTCGAGTTTGTTTAGGAATAAAGACTTGGTTTGTTAATGCAGCTTTCATGTTTCGTCGCATAGTAGCTTTTACAAAGTCAAAAAATAAACCTTTATATTTAAGGTTATGATGAAGCTCGTAAAAATTTTCATACGAGTCGCTCACGGTCTCTTCAAGTTCTAAAAATTTGTATAGACCAAATAAATCAGTGTAAGATGTTTTCGTAGGTGTTCCAGTCACGGCCCAAGAATACCATCGCGGAATTCTTTGTGCCATAATAGATGTTCTTGTTTTAAGAGATTCAACCATTTGGGCTTCATCAAGTATACATCGGAACCATAAAATAGAAACTAAAGGACTGAGACGGAACTTGTATTTGGTTGCTATTACAGAAAAGAAAAAAAAAAAGTTCGAATTTTCATTTAGTTCAAAAATCATCTATCTGTCATTCATTTTACCATGTCTGCGTGGTCTTGGAGGTGGAGGTTTTGAATGTGAAATTTCGGACCTAAATTTCTAAAAGGAGGATGGTTTAGAAAACTTGTATTTGACACATGTAGTAAGGAATAAATTACCTCATAGTGTACAAGGATAATATCATAGGTCGCAAGTTCTTCATTACTGATAGTTTCATCGTTTGCACCTTTATATTCATACACAGTTAAACCAGGCGCATGTCTTTTAGCTTCTGAAGCCCATTGAGACATGATGGATCCAGGTACAATCACTAATGTGCCCTTTGAAAAGATCAATTTAGGAAAATCTTTAGGATTTGGATGTGATTTATTATGCTTATTCCATTTATGTTTTGCAATTAAACCTAAAATACTTTATGTATTGATTAGAACATTTATCAAACTGTATAAACTTGGTCATACCAAAGAGTTTTTCCTAATCCCATTTCATCAGCAAGAATACCACCTTGTAAGGAAGTTTCAGCCAATCTTTTGATTTCTTTTTTATCAGAAATGACTGAGCCAGAAAAGAGATTGATGTATTGATCTGTATTTTTATCGTAACTATGTAAAAGAGGACAGGGTTTGTTTGATATAGGTTTAATTTCACCTGATTTCGTTACAAAGTGTCCTTCTCTTTGCATCATCCATTCTATATTTTGTGTTTGGAACGGAGTTAATTGAGTTAGTATGGTAGGTGCGACATAATGTTCAAGAAGTTGATCGGATACGGGCGGTTGTAAATTATTGAAAAATGCTTCTAATGAGACATCAGTAGGAATAGATGGCATAGGTTTGGGTTTTGGTTGATAACTGATGGTAGTGGTGGACTGTTCATTAATTGATTCTAAATCCATGGAAGAAGAAGAAGAAGATGATGATGATGATGATGAATTTGTATCCAAGGTGGTAACCACTCTTGCTTTTTTCTTTTTAGAAATGGTCGTATCATCTTCACTCTCTAACGGTATTATATGTGACAGGGCAGATATCAAATTTATGTAATTACTCCTTTTCATACTATTCAAATGAACAGTAAACTCAAGCAATAAAGTCAATCCAAACGTACGATCTGACGATAAGACTAATTTAGCAAAGGATACAGAAATAAGCTGATGATAGGAGGCAAAGACTATTGCGGTGAATAATTGATTTGCTTCTTCAAACGCATGGATCGTGTTTTCATTAAATTTATTAGTCATCACCAGTTGTTCGTTTTCTACAAGACACTCTTGATTTTTAAATACTTTCATAGACGCCATGGTGGTATCTGAGAGTCTTTGAAAATGCCATTGAATGTCAAGTTCGTCAAGTGTATTCTTACTCTCTCGAAAAATATCTTGTAATAAAGAGTATTCAAACTCTGCTGTGGGTACGGGAAATTGAACTGTTTTGTCCATGTTGTTCTCATGAGTGTGATCTAATCTTCTCTTTCTGCTTGAATCATCAGCATTATCTCCTTCTTCTAGAAGAAAGCTGATTATCGAAGAATGTTTTCCTATTGAACCTGGAATAGATATCATTTAATACTGAAGAAAAAGAAAAAGGTACTGCGCGTAGTTATTTTTTTTTTTTTTAAAAAAAAACGCGTTTGAAAAAAAAAAAAAAAAAAAACTAATTCATGACTACATATTTTGTTATGGCAACTAGAGGCTTAGACGAGGCTCTCTTTCAAGTATATCTTGACAGTATGAACAAATGAATAAAATCTGTCGGCAAGAAGAAGAAAGAAGCTTGTATTTGGTTTTCACTTGGAATCAACAGGGTTGTTTCTACAAATAACACTTTTTGTTTAGTTGTTGATACAAGTTTATACATACGTACACTCAATAGAATAATAAACTAGTATACTAATATACTTGGACTTGGTTTATTTAACTCAAGACTACTTGATAAGATAACTCTATCTGGCTTGGAATATGTCTATGATTATTAATCATGACTTGAAGTTATTATGAAGGTTTGTGTGTTACAAAAGGTGTAGGAGTCAATTGTTTAAATGAATACATACCGGAGCTAGAAAAGGTTGCACGCATTGATTAATGTTCCAAATATAGAAAAGTTAACCATTCTGCTTTAAAGAAACATGCAGTAACAAGAAGAAACAATGAACTAGTTGAATGAAGTCCAAATTTATGATTATAAAAACAAAGAAATTTTTTTTTTCTTTACAATAGAGATTATCTTATACATAAGAGATGATAAAGAGCTACAAAAACCTCCTTTTTATAAAGAAATTACACATTGTTACAAAAACGCATGTATCAATGTTCTTAAAACGGAATAGAAAAAAAAAAGGGAGTTTTTCCAACCAATGTAAATCCATTGTGGCTTATTTATAATCACACCACACAAATTTCAAAACTAATAAAGTACGCTTTTTTTTTTTTTTTTTTTTTTTTCTTTTTTTTTTTTTTTTTTTTTTTTTTTTTTTTGTATTTATAATTTAAAAGATGGATATATGTGCACCAGAAGATATTTCACCACCAGCAACTCCACCTAATTTCAACTTTAATTCGAGTTCTTCACATAGTACACCACTTCCAAGTCAATCCAAGAACAGTAGTAACCAAAACAATCGACCCAGTCAAAGATTAAGAACATCCTTTACGGAATCAACTAACTTGGGTTCAGAATTTACGTTTGATGAAGAACAATTAAGTCATTTGAGACAACTAAAGCAATCGTTTCAACAACTACCAGCTCAACAACAACAGTTTTTACTTTATGAAATCATCAACAGTTGTGATAACTCTCAGCTGACTTATTTAAATAGTCTTATCGCCCCACGATTAAAGATTGATTTCCTTAAAGAATTACCTATTGAGATATCACTTCATGTCTTGACATTTATTGATGACCCAAAGACATTAGCCAGAGCCGCAACTGTCTCTACTCTATGGAACTCATTATTAAAAGATGAAGCAACTTGGAAATCTCTTTGTATGAAGCATCAGTATCGCCGACGTAATTCAAGTATATGCGGCGGAGAACTATTGGAACCACCGAGTCAACGCCGAAATTTCTCTTATAGAGAATATTTTAAACGTAAATATAATATTGCAGCTGCTTGGGCTCATGGTGGAAAAGTCAAGGTGGTTGAAGATGGTTTTGGGGATGGTTTAGTCACTTCTTTACAATACGATGAAAAATATATCGTGGTAGGTTGTGATAATCATCGAATTGAAGTTTTTGATACAAACACCGCTGAAAAGGTGCGGACTTTGGAAGGACATGAAGGTGGTGTTTGGGCATTACAGTTTAAAGGTGGAGAAAAGCATGATCCAGAACGTATCTTAGTTACTGGAGGCTGTGATCGGTAAGTTTTATGTGTAGATGTATCTAATTGTCAAAATAAAATTAAAGCTTATATTTATTTTGCACTAGTGATGTTCGTGTTTGGAATCTAAATACGGGAGAGCTACGTCATACATTGCGTGGCCATAATTCGACAGTTCGTTGTCTTCGAATGAAAGATAAAAGAATTGCAGTTACAGGTTCAAGAGATACAACAATGAGAGTATGGGATATTCAGAGAGGCGCATTATTACATGTACTACTTGGACATCAAGCAAGTGTTCGATGTATGGAAATTAGTGGTAATATAGTTGTTTCCGGATCTTATGATTCAACCGCACGAGTATGGGATTTACGTACAGGACGATGTCTTCATGTATTAGCTGGACATTATACACAAATTTATGCAATTGCATTTGATGGACATAAAGTAGTGACAGGTTCTTTAGATTCAAATATTCGAGTTTGGTCAGCAGAAACCGGACAATGTTTAGCAACATTACATGGACATACATCACTTGTAGGCCAACTTCAATTATCAGGATCTACACTTGTAAGTGGTGGATCCGATGGTTGTTTACGTGTTTGGGATCTTCAACATTATGAATGTATTCAACAGATTTCAGCTCATGATAATTCAGTGACTTGCCTTCAATTTGATGATAGACGTATGGTGAGTGCTGGAAATGATGGTAGAATTAAATTATGGGATATCAAACAAGGTCGCTTAATTCGAAACTTTACTCAACCTGCTAAAACTGTTTGGAAGATTCAATTTACTGATACAAAAGCTGTTGTCTTGATGCAACGTAGAAGATCAGCTAATTCTGATGAAGGAAAAACTGTCATGGAAGTTCATGATTTTGATATTGGTGAAATTGAAGATTATTCCCCAAACTCGGTTGATATGCTTATAGATACCTAAGCACGTACTTTCACTTTCACACACACACACTCTCTCTCTCTTTTATGTTATATTATCTCTTTTTTATTTTTCATAATTATTTATTATGCTATATTTTTTTTTTATTTTTTTAAAAAAAAAAAAAAAAAAACCTTCTCTTGTATACAATTTTCTCATAAACAATAAATAAAAAACAGTAAAAAAGTAGTAAAAAGTAGTATTATTATAAAAATTAGATATGTAAAGTACATAAGAACAAAAAAGTAAAGATTATGCTTGAGTTTCACCACCACCAACACCCTATATAAAGAGAAAAAAAAAAAGGTTAAAAACATATAAGTAAATATATATATATATATAAACTTACGGGATGATCAAACGCAAACCACCAGACAAGGATAGCAATGACTACAGCAAGAATAATGGTGATAAAGAAACAACACCATTTTTTCTAAAAAAAAAACAAAAAAAAAATTAATATTTTGAGACTATTATACATGTATGATATGAACTTACAGCACGAGTTGACTTTGCAATGACAATAGCACGATCAATATGGTTAACACCTTTTTCTAAATCTACTGCAGCATTATCTGCATTACTTTCAATTTGGTCGAATGCTTCACCTTGTTCTTCTACCATCATTTGCATATCTTCAAATAATTGTGCTAATTCCTATATATAGATTTGTTGTAGTTGAATATAAGTTTCTTTTTGTAAATATATTTATTTTACCATGATTGTCTTTTGAATACGTTTAATATCATCATGTCGAGTTTGAACTTCAGTTAATACTGCTTTTGCTTGACCTGTTCTACTATTTTGCATTAACTAGATATAATTACACCATTAGATTTTATATATATATATATATATATATCATGTTTTGACGTACACTTTGAGCAAAGATTTGATTTTGTTGATCAGAGTCAATAATAGCATCCAATTCATCTTCAGTTACATCTTGCTTTACTAATGGATTATAATATCAGTATACATAAAATTGACATGTAACTATAGTTACCAATTTTAATCTGTCTGGCAACACGTTGACGATATTTTTGATTGAACGTAGCTTCAACATCTTTATATCTTTGAATACAAGTAATGAATTCTCTCTTTACTCTAGCAGCCTAAAATATATATATATATATATGTATTATTAGCATAATGTACATTACATACATATGTGTAAATATAAAAGAGTCGTAGTACCTGAGCCCTTCTAATTTTTATATCAGGATTTTTGGGGTTCATTGCATTACTAGACTCAAGAGACTTGATTCTATTTTTAATATTTGTATTCATACTAGACGTTTCATTAACAAATTCAGAAAGTTGAATCGAGTTCTTTTTCCATTGTTGTTCATTAATACTGACAAGTGAAGAATCATGTAATTCACTGATAAGATCAATATTATGATTAATTGATTTTATAGAATCCGAAATTTCTCCAACCTATAATAAATATTTATAAGAAAAAAACTCCTTGTTTTCTTTACTTATAGAAATCCCCTTACCTCTGCTAAATAACCGTCTCTTGTTGAAATATCGGTATGAGCTGCAGATGCTACTACGTTCTGAGTTGTTTGTCTTTGTTGCATTTCATAGCTAGGTGATTCATAATTTGTTGTGGTTTGATATCGACTGGTACTTGTTGTTTCTCCAGGTGTTCTCGTAGGTCCAAATGCATCCGTACTACAAAATAACTCTGTATAAGAAAAAAAAAAAAACTCTATAATACTTTATGTGTACCTATCTGACCCGCCCTGTATTTCAAAAATAAAAATTAGTCTCATGTATCCACATATAAAATCTTTTTTTATAAAACTCACTCGAAGATCTGCCATCCGATCTCTTGTAACTGTATATCTTGTATTACTCATGACTTTTTTAAAAAAAAAAACTAAAGATTACAATAAAAAGAGAGAAAGAAAGAAAGAAAGAAAAAAGTTGAAAAGGAGAGGAATAGAGAACTTGTTTAAAATATATATATATATATATATGTAAAAAAGAGGAAAAGGGACATGTTTAGTCTGTAAGAATACTCTTTTTATGGTAGCACTTTCAGTAGTGTAACAAAAAAAAAAAAAAAAAAAAAATAGTTGTAATAAGGTCTAAAAACTTTTATTTTACTGCGTTTTTTTTTTTTTTTTTTCTAAAAAGTGATGATGCCATAGATACTTGTTGTTATCAGATTGAAATTGAAATGTTTGGCTCTGTAAAAGCATGACTATTTTCTTTCTTCATCATTACTTTTATAAAATAAACAATAAACTTTGTGGCACCTCATAATGGTTTTTTAAATTGACGATCTTTTGAACTTAAATAAGTCCTTTTTAATTTATGAATTTTCAAACACAATTTTTTTAACTGATAATCTATTAGTACCATGTTATATAGAAGATGTAGTAACTTGCATGGGTTACTGGCAATTATACATCTGATAGTATCATTATTCAAACATTAGGTTGCACCGATTTTGCTTGGCCGAATAAAGGCCTAAAAAAAAAATGTCAATAGCTAGTAGAGAGAGAGAGAGTGAGGGAGGCCTTTCTATGAGGAGAAGGAATATTTAATATCTATTACTTTTGAGACGATTAATTTATATATAAAAACTTGCTAGTTACGAAACTTTAAAAATTATATCATGATAAACCACATGCAAATAAATTTAAAGGCCTGCTGCTGCAGCATTATATGTATATAATATGACTTGTTGGTATAATTTTTTTTTTATGTATAGAAATTGTTTTACATTCAAAAAAAAAAGATTTAAAAGGTATTTAAAATAGGCATTCTCTTACGACCATTTGTTGAGGCACCCTTGATTTCTTTATCATCAATATGAGTAATACCAATTTCATCACATTTGCTAAGAGCTAAACTTAATCGTACAGCCATACGATACTCGAAATCATATTTAGTACAAGTCATAGCCATTTGCCATAATTTACGACTCTTTCTAAAGTTACCAAGTCCCCAACTTGTCACACCAGATTCTAATGAAATTATCAGTATATCAAACATTTCACCTATTTTTCAATTTTTTTTTTTACTTACCCCAATATGTAAATGGAACAACCCAAGTTTCTTCCTTTACACAATCCTTATGATCCAAAACCCAATTCAAATGAGCAATCGTCTCTTCAAAGCGACCCAAAGAATTTAAAATAGAAGCCTTGGTTAATAACAAGACAGCACGTTGATCATAATAATCTGGAGGATTTGTCATAGGCACCAACTCTCTCAACCTAATATTATACTCTAACTTTTCACGTTCATAAATTACTTCCAAAGTATGTTGGACCATCTCCAAACATTTCTCCAACGACTCCTTTTCCATATACTCAAACGCATTCAAGACCAACAAAATTTCCAAACCAGGTAAACTGAAATCCATATCTTGGTATCCACTCTTTTGGAAAAAGGCCACTTTCTTCAAGACATAAGTATCAATATAAGTCTTTCGTGATTCTTCTTTCGCTAATTCAGGGACCTCAGCAAAAGACAAGATAGCTTCAGTACGTTGTCCCATCATTTCATGACAAGCGCCTACAAAGTACTTTGAGAAAGCAGGTGACCAATACTTTTCTCGACTCAATTGATCAAAGTAACTGGCAGCACCTTGGAAATCGAGTTGAAGAGCTAAATTGAACCCAATTTCATAATCGGACATTTGTTTCATCGCTACTTCGGCCCATTCACCTCGACTGGATTCAGAAGCAAATGTCATAGATTGTGTAGAGAGTGGTAAGTTACGAGCTACACGTGCAATACGTGCAGCGAAGAATAAAAAGAAACATGAGTTGGGATGGTTACTTTGTGCGTCTAATAAACATTCAATGGCTGGACTCATCATATCTTTAGCATATAATTGAGGTGCAAAGGATGTCAAGACGGAATAATAAGCTAATAATCTATGAGGGATTGAATTGGGTTAAGAGAAAAAATGGTGTATAAAATGATAAGAGAAACTTACGTGAGTGAAGCTAATGGGGCTCGAATACCTCTTCCCTCTAAACATAATTTCAGTAATGCGAACCCTAATTGTTTATCACTTTTCCAACCCAAAGTAGAAAAGATCTTTAGAATTTTGGTTGGCATGGATGATAAGATCAAATGAACTGCACCAATACCAAATTGAATAGCTGAAACTGTATCACAATCCATATATTTCTTGTACTCTTGACCCATTCTTTTATACTCTTGCCATACTAAACTATAACTGTTGTATGCTAAAACACGACAAAAAAAGAGAGATGAATACTTTTTCTTGAAAAAAAGAAAATATATATCTGCATTTACCTCTTCTTAAATTCAATCCACATTTAAGGTATCCGACTACACTTTCTTGAGTCATTTGAAGTATACCCATTAAAAGACAACATTCGGCTTTAACAACATGAGCACGTAATACACCATTGGGAGTAAATGCATTTGGAGAAGAGATACCTCCACTGCTATTGGGCATAGCCATTGCAGGTGGATTCTTGGGTAATCCAGTAGAATTAGAAGAAAGTAAAGTAGTGAAATAAGTACTGACGGTATCTTTGAAAGGTTTTTTAAATGATGTATTATCAATTTGTGTCTTTGCGATTGTGTAGGCTGTTGCAAGTGCGTTCATTGCAATCTCAACATCGGATTCATGGTACGTCTAATATTTTGTTAGTATCACCTCACTTGATCTTTTTAATTAAAATTGTATTCTTTTTTTTTTTTTAAAATTTACCATGATGGCTACACAATGCATAAAATATTAGTGGGTTTGTTTACTTTTTTCTTTTTAAGGTTTTTTTTTTTCATGTTTACCTTTCATAAATGCCATAGCACCAAGACCCAAAGCATATAATGGATCACTAAAATAGTATAAGAAACTGGTGGGAGGGGGGGTTATTTTTTACTACGAAAACTTACATGCTTGCTTTTGTTTGAAATACAGCTTTTGCTTTCATAAATTTATTATCAAACAAATACTTCATACCATCCCTTACAGGCTCATCTAAAAAAAAAAAAATTAAAATATAAATATAACACAATAAAGTATATTTACAAAAAAAAAAAAATCTTACCTGCAGCTTCTTGTTCACGTGGCTTTAAGTTATTGACAGGTATATCCTTTGGATCAATCGCTTGAATTGCAATAACATTATCTCTAAACATATCTAAATCAATTGGATCCTCAATCGAATACTCAAACTCTCTACTATGCTTTGCACGTTCATGATCCTCTGGTAAAATATGTTGATCTCTACTGGGTGCAGGTAAACTATCTTCTACCTTCTTCACATGACGTACACTTTCTTCAACTGCTGGTAAAATAGCAGCTAAATGATTCATAACATTCACTTTTTCTGTCTCTGCTTCTTCTTCTTCTTCTTCGGGTACAGTCGTCTCATTTGATAATCTTACGGTTGCATCACGAGAAACGGATATACCACTATCCTTAGCGTTCTTTAATTCTTCTTCTTCTTGTGTTCCCTCCTTGTACTCAGTTACTTGATCCGTGTGAATTTCAACTGCATGATTTGATGTTGCTGGTGTTGTAGAAGAAGAAGAAGAAGCTAAAGCCACTGCTGCTGCTGTTAATTGAATTTCTTTTTGAACATCTTCAATGGTTGCTTGTCTTTCTTGTTCAATAACAGGTGGTTCAGGTCGTGCTATGACAGGTGTATTTTCAACAACAGGTGAAGATGGTTTATAAGGTCGTTCAATAGGAATAGGTTCATAAGTCATTGGTTTTTCAGTTGTAGGAGATTTTGGAGTACTGATAGGAGTGGGTACAACAACGGCTGGTGGTGGTACACTAGCAACCTCCAAAGCTTCAATTTCAGCGACTAAATCAGCAGTAGATTGAGGACGGTCATGATGTTTTTCATTTGGATCCTTTAAGGATTCATTATCACTATCATCAGAAAACCCATGATTTTGTAAAGCGGGTAAAATAATAGACATACGAGTTGGTTTAAAAACAGGTTCATCCTCTACTACTGCTACTACTTCTGGTTTGATTGGATTGGATTTCTCTTCATTTCTCTTCTTATCTTGTTCAATGGCTAATTCCTTCATCCTATTTCTTTCTTTTTCCTTTGTATCTTGTTCGTCTTGAAAATAATCATCATCCTCATCTTCTTCCTCGTCTTCATCATCATCATCTACTGCGTCTTCAAATGTTTCACTGGCGATAGAGGATGTTCTAGATCTTGTGGTCTATTTAAAAAAAAAGTGTTTTTATAACAAAAAAAAAAAAAATGCGGACCCTGTTTTTCTTTTTTACCTTTTGTTCTTTATCTTGAGAAGTCAAGGCTCGATCGGTTTTAGCATCACTTACTTTTCTTTGAAGTCCTTTCCAAATGGACTTTTTAGATGAACTACTTTTACTCATCATGAGTTATATATATATATATTAAAGAGAGAAAGAGAAAAGAGAGAGAAATAGAGTGTTGCAGTAATTTAAAAATTAGGCGGATCTCCAAGTTTTACATACACCCCCCCCCCTTTTTTTTTCAACTTCCCTCCCTTTCCTCTCTTTGGGTATTTTGATTGGTAAAAAATAATGGATTTATATTAAAAATCTCCCGTTTATATATATATAATTGCATATGAGAACAAATGTCATCATGAACTCCCTTTTCTCTCGACTGACAAACCCTCATAACGTGTACATACGAATAGCTTCTAACTGTATCAAAGTCACTGGTGTCGATCATAGCTAAAGTACTACAATATAGAAAAGAAAGATGTATATCATGGAATCTGAAACATGTGTTACGCTATAAATTTGCCTTTAGAAATTAAACAAAACGCCCACTCTAGTAGATAGATAGCAACAATTTATTTTATAGCTGTAAACATTACGTAAACACTATGGTATTCTTTCTTATATAGTATGTGAATTTTTTTCTTCCTTCTAGAAATGCCATTAAAACTTTTTAAAACTTTCAAAGCCCAGTTTGCTCTCTCACTCTGCGAAATCCTGCTGGATGCAAAAAAAAAAAAAAAAATGAGGTTTTGGATGGGTTGCTTTAATATGGAAGGAAAAGTAAGGGGTGTTATTTATCTTTAACATATCCAGCTGAATCCAAGAAATATGTATGGCTTTTGTTAAAGAATTTTGACTCGTGTTACAGAACAAGAAATAGTCTAAATGCATTTAAAGAAGTTTGCACGAATTACAATATCGGTATGATTTAACTTCCTTATACTAAACGTTTATGTATCATTTAAAATTGAATTCAGTTGATATAAACAAAGGTATTTACTTTGAATTATGTCTTGCAAATACCAATTGCTATCGTAAATCAGCACTGTATGTACACAAGTATAACGCTTTTCTTCTTCTTACCATTCTTAGGAAATAAAATGGTAAATAGCCGTCTTTTAATGTAAATGAGTAAATCAATCAATATTTATACTATAATATGGTCACTAACTACAGTAAGGTCACTTGTTTCATCAAAATAAAATTGACCGAAATAAATTAATAGTTATAAATTGATTCAAAAGGAAAAAGAAGTGATGACAGCTTTATTTTTGTATGTAGTTACGAGATGAATGTAAGAGGAACTTATGTTTTTCAATATGTGGGAAACTTTGAATTAGTTTAGGTTTTTTTTTTTCTTTTTTTTTTTTTTTTTTTTTGTTAGAAGAGGTATGCAGTGGTGATTCTAAATTAATTTAAGATGGATATGTAGTGTAGGGAGATTGAACTGATGTGTACAAGTGTTTACAGAAAAGATAATTGTAGTAAATATTTGACCAGGATTGAAAGGTACTTCAGAGAAGATAAACCACCAATTATGTTCGTGTAAGGATAGAGCCAAATATGGATTGAGAAGTAATTTTGATATGAAGGCCTCAAGTTTGGGAATTAAAGAGTATAAAAGCTTGCAAGTACTTTATCTTAGGCGAGCAAATGAAGAGAGATGTGTAGAAGATGCTTTCCGGATTAGTTAGAGCAGTTATAGTGGTTTTGTTTGATTTTTTGATTTTTTGATTTTTTGATTTCTTGTTTTTTTTTTTTTTTTTTTTTTTTTTTTTTTTTTTTTTTTTTTTTTTTTTTTTTTTTTTTTTTTGCTTTTGACTTTTTGATTATTCTTTCTTGTTTTGTTTCTGCTAAGAAAAAGGATTATTTTAAGGCATATATAAGAGTAGTAGTCAAGATCATGTTGCCAGATTAAAAAGAAAGAGATTACATATCAAATAGTAACAACCATATCACAGTCAACAAAAAAGACGTTTGACGAATACATCATGATGAGCAAGAAAGATAATAAATACATTTGTAAAATTAAAAAGCCATTTCCCAGCTATCTCCTCCCAACGAAACGAAGCCACCTCAGATGGATGGAACATCTCTACTAATGGCACTACTATCCCGACTACGGTGCCCATATTGTACTGCGAGTCAGTTAAGAAGCAAGTCAGCAAATAATGGAATCGGTTATTCGTGGTCAAAAGCTGTTTTCGATAACCAGTACTGAATCTTTCAATTAAACTATACGTATAGACTATACTAACATCTCACACACCAAACAGTATCAACCAGACAAAGATCTCTTACACGTGAAATAGAGTCATCTTGAATCAGACATTCTCCCCATGGCAACAACCGTTGTATTAGACCAACCAAGCAATATCAAGACAAAAGCTTAGCAACCAAGGAAGAAATGGCCATTTTATACGCAAAGGATTTGTAGTAAAATAAGTGTAGAATCATTCTTAAGAACACGTAGGAATATATTAGACAGTTATCTATTTCTTCCCGTAATAACGTTATATGTCTTACCACTGATATTATTTATTATGCACATCTCAAAGTTGTTCATTTCTTCATACAATATCTTGTATGTCATTAAAGAGGTAGTTTTAAAGAATGCGTATGTTTTATTTGAAGAAGAAAAGGAAAAAAGAAAAAAGAAAAAAGAAAAAGGGAGAAAGAAATAGAAAAAAAAAAGGTGCTAAAATAAATCTGTTTGCGGTCATGTGTAGCGCCCAAAATTTGTTGAGATTTAAAACATGCAGAAATGTATGCACCTATTTAATATGAGACTCATACACAGAACGTCAATAAAAGTAGAAAAAATTTACATATAACACACACAACCATTAATCTTGGCGCCCTTATTTTTGATTGCATATTTGAAATAGTTTTGTACGTATTTAACCCATAACGTTAACACAGAAGAGATAACTAATCCACTTCAAAGAGCTGCTAGCCAACAAGATTATTAGAAACCTAATTTCGACATCACGAGACTGAAAAATTTTATATAAATACCTGACCCTTTTTTCATGTTTTAAAGCATATTTACTTGACCTTGACCTAAAAAAAAAAAAAAAAAAAAAATCTTCAAATCATCGAAAATTTGACTTTAAAGCACTTCAATGACTTCCAACACATAAAAACTTGATGAAGAAGCCACATTAGCATGGAACTTTTCTCTATGTAAAAAGAATAGCTACTTTATTAGGAGGACTTATTAAAGCAAGAGACTTTATAAGTATATATATAAGGGATTCCAATATGTAAAGAAATAAAAATATGAAATATAATAAAATAGTTAAATCAATAGAGAAGTTCTAATATTCTTTATAACAGACAGTTAAGATACACTGCTGTTAAAGAGCATCATTGTTAGGTATGAAGGATAATAAAATAAGGTAAAACTAGGCGTAACAGCGGATTTTATAAGATGTCTGCATATTTTTTTATATGCGACTAAATCATTTAAACCGCGCCATCAATTTTTATATCACCAAGCACTAAACAGGAATTTTGCCTATTTGTTTCTCTCGCTATTTTCTTTTAATTGCCAGGCATGTATTCTATTGTGTGATTGTATTGGGTTTGTTGCGATGTCCGTATCGCAGAACATTCATAATGTTCTGACATCCCTCAATCAGCTCTAGTTGCAAGCTGTTGCAATAGTTTTGGCTCAATCTTCTTAATCTTTGACAGTCTTGGGGTTAGACCTGGGACATCAACTATCGACAGTGGAAGATGGTTATGTCAATGAGAAAGGCTTGACCCTTTTTTTCCATTTGATCTACTGGATTTCCCACTGTTTTTGGGACTAAATGTCAGAGTTGTTTGAACAAAATCAGAATTATTTTTTGAACTATCTTTTATAATTTTTAGAAGACCAAACAACGGAAGTATATGTTAGTCTTATGTCGATGATGAGAATTGAGTACGATGGTATAAGCGCAATGGAATTAGATGAGGAAGTGAACGAAACCGTTGGCATTACAGCTAAGACGGAACAATTTGAATCTGAACAAGAAGAGGAAGAGGAAGAGGAAAACAGTTCGCAAGAAAAAAAAACCAGGCCTACTGGGATCATAAAAAAAGAATTGGAAAAAAAAAAAGCTCGCTTACAGAAGCTACAGCGATCTTCAAATTGTAGGCTTTCTTGAGCAGCTTACCGAAGGTGCAAGTACTATGGAAGCAGCCAGCTGTTTTGGCATATCAAGAAGCTCAGCATATAGGTTTAGAAGCCAATGGCTCTCATCTGGTGGGGGTAGTTCGTAAGAAGAGAGGGCCAGCTGAAGGTAGTATGTCATCCTTAAAACAGGAACATACAGACTTTATTATCAACTATATTGAATAGTTTGCTACAGCAACTATTGAGCACATAAAAGACGAGCTAGTAAAAGAATTTAAGGATTTAGTAATTAGTAAATCTGGACTTCAGCGCCATATGAAGACCCATTGTGCGCTATCCTTAAAGCGATTAGAAAAAATACCAGCCAAGCGTAACGATGAAGACACTATACGACAACGAAGAGAACGTGTCGAAACATTTATTGCTGACAAGGATATGGGTTTTGAGCGCAACTGTGTGTTTTTAGATAGAGCAGGCTTCAATTTACATATAGTGAGAAATAGAGGATGGTCTGCAAAAGGAAAGCCTGCTAAGACCATTGTACCTAGAACAGAGGTACATCCATAACAATTTTAGGAGCTATATCTTCTGCTGGAGTTATAGATATATCGTTAAGAAAACCCACTTCGGCGACTAATGCTAAAAAGAGAAAGCTCGACGGAAAGTCTGTCAAAATCACGAAAGGTACCAATACCAGCCATTACTTAGCTTACCTTTGCAACGTCATGGATGTTTTGGATAAAAATAAGATGCAAGGTTTTTACCTAGTAATGGATAATGCCCCCAATCCATGGACCAAGAGGTAAGGTTATGAATGATTATATTATCAGTAGGGGTTATAAGTGTGTTTACTTGCCACCATACTCCCCATTTTTGAATCCTATCGAAGAGTTTTGGTCTAAGGTTAAGGCAGGTATCAAAAGATCTCCTATCGATGGCAAGGATACTCTCACACCAAGAATATTAGAATCATGTTCTAAAGTAACTTTGAGTGATTGTAGAGGATGGATAAGACATTCTGTATCTTTTTTTTCTCGTTGCTTAGCTGAAGAGCAGATGCTATAGTTTTTTTTTAAAAATAATAAATATTCCAATTTTCAAATAGAGTCCCAAAAACAGTGGGTAATCCAGTAGTGGTAAAATCACGGAGGGAATTTAAAAAGGATACGTGTCACAAATGACACTTTTGCATGAAATAAATCAATTTGCATGTGTTTCTTATTTAGGAATGGTTATCACATGAGCAATTATTAATACAAGAACTTAAAGATACAACTGACTTGCTGGTCAAGTCTATTGATTGTCCCGCTTATAACAGACAAAGATATAGTTTCTCTCCAGAAAAAGAACGTAATTTGTACTTGTCTGGATTGTGTCATCAAGTGGAACGTCTTGAAAATTATAGATTAGTTAATCAAGATGCTGAATTACCTTTGCCTAAAGATTTGGATCATTTACTAAATAATATCTACCAACCTCTATCCAAAAAAACCTAATTTAATAAAAAATATTTTCTACGTCCAATAACTAGTCTTTTATCTTTTACATGAGAGTTAAAGAACACCTTCCTTGGATGGATCAAATATGTAACTTGCATACATTTTTTTATTTTTATTTTTTTACTGCATTAAAATTATAAATAAACTTTTTTTTTTTTATGTAGTACGAAAAGTTTAGGTTGTCACTTGTTTTGAAAGAGATGATCTTTTTGTAAATAGTTACTATGGCAATCTAGTTGTCTTCATGACATAATCTTGTATTGGACAATGAGAATACCTTTATATACACACAATGTATATATCATATGCTTGTATCTTTAACGTCTTCTTTAATACTAGTTGTCAGATTTAGGCATCATCATGTTTAATTTGTGCAAACAAGGGAATAAGCATATGAATATCTGTAAAGTACTATATATATCGTACAACAAATCAAATGAGAATAGTTATATCATCTACTTTCAAAAACTTTTCTGTATTCTATCAAAAAAAAAAGCACGGTCCTTTGAATGCACAAGATGCATATATATAACAAAAAAGAGATATAATAGAATTAACCCCGATGTTAGTTCCTTCATGTCATTACTTCGTATTAACAAGCCAACATATATTTACCAAAGAGTGGTGCTGCTAAAACTTGATATCTTCAATTGCTTTTTATTTCTTTTATTTAACTTTTCTGGGTGAGCGAATACGGGCGTCATCAGTTGTGACTTTTACTCCAAGTAAACAAAACGCCCTTTTTTTTTTCTTTCTTTTCTTTTTTTTTTTTTTTTGCCATATTTTATTTTTTTTTATTTAACCCAGTCATGTCCGGAACAAGATATTATACCAAAGATAATAATAATAACACAGGTAACAGAGAAGACTTTACTTCTCATGGTGTTGGACCCGATTCGCCAGACAGTACAAGTTCAATAATTGATCTTCATGACTTGGAACAACAACAACAAAATATTACTGCGCAAAATAATAATTTCTCCTCTTCTTCATCAAATGAACCAAATACTACCGTATTAGGCAAACGAAAAGAAAGGGAAGAAGAAAATACCATTCTCTCTTCATATAAACATATGAAAAGTGATCATCACTCTTCTTATCCTGTACATACCAACAATAACAACTATTCTTCATCCTCCTCCTCCTCTTCTGCATATAATACATCTTCTTCCTCCTCTGCATTTTCTTCTTCAGCTATTGTCTCATCATCCTCATCAAAGCGAAAGTTTGAAGGTGAACTTCCTGTTAATACCAAACGTCTCAAGTCTGAACCCTTAGGTGATTTACCAATAACTCATAATGAGGTGCAAAACACTAGTGATACAAAATCAAAGTTAACTTTCTCTGGTGATACAGATCACAAAGAGAACATTCATCCAGACAGTCTTCGTACTGAAGGTAATTTTTTTTTTTTAAATACAAGCTCATTTATACTGATACACTTTTATTTATAGTGACTGAAGATCATAATGAGGCTACATCTGCTCTTAGCTTGACAGATGACACTCACTCTACAAAAACTGACGTTGATCTTGATGATGAAGTCTGCCATGACACTTCAGAGAGTCTTCGTATTGCTAAAGCTGGAGCTGGTCTTCATAAGAATACCTCCAATATCTCTAATACCTCCAATACCTCTAATAACTCTAATAACTCTAATAACTCTAATAACTCTAATAACTCTAATAACTCTAATGACTTAAATAATATTCAATTTGAAGGTAAAAAAAAAAAAAAAAAAAAAAAAAAAAAAAAAAAAAAAGACACATAGTAACAAATTTACTAATATAATTACTATTTAGCTACTGAAATCCCAACTACTACTGATATCTCTACTGATTCCAATGCTTCAGAAAGTAATCAAAACCCCATCATTGATCTCTTTGATGAAGCTATCTTTTCAGATTCTGATGATTATGACACAGATTACCTTGGTGCCGCTTCAGCCAGTCTTCAGACTACTGTCGAACCTGTTACTGCTACGGAGCCTGAAACCACTGAAAATACTGAACCTGTCACTCCTGAATCACCTGTAGTTGTAATACGTAGTGATACTACTATACCACCTATTGAACCCACTCAACCTAACAACCAAAGTAACTTTACACCAGCTCCTAATGTTCCAGTTATTGAAATCATTGACGATGATGATGATGATGATAGTGTCATCGTTGCTTCTGGTCCATCAGCATCCAACAACTCAAGTATGCCTAACACACATGGCGCATTGTTAGTTGATTTAACAGACGAGAATGATGATGACGGTCGTGACTGGATTGATTTAACAAATGATAACGACAATCCTTTCTTCCGTCCCTATATCCCAATTGATTTATCCGCTGACTTTAATTCACAATTACTTTATCCTACACCTGTTGACTTGACAGCTGAAGGAAGTATGTCAACACAACCCGTACGTCCAGTACGTCCGCCTCAACCACCACGTCATTCTGCTGTATATCATGTTATTGATGATGACGACGATGATGATGGTGCACAGGCTTTCCCTACTGGTTTCGACGACAATACACCGGATGTAACTGTGCCCTTACTTGACGGAGATAGAAGATATGAATTCCACGGTGAAGGAGAAGGTTCTTTAAGACTTGACCCACGATACAGACGACTTGCTGAAAATGATGCAACACGGCCTAATCCTAATGCTAATATTGAACAAGATATCATCAACTTGTTACAACATACTGTGGAGGAAAGCCTTCCATTCCCCGAAGAAAGAATCGGTACACCTGACGGTCTCTCTATTACTCTCATGGAGCATCAAAAGATTGGCTTACAATGGATGCAAAAGATGGAGGACTCTCCTAATCATCGAGGCGGTATCTTGGCGGATGATATGGGTCTTGGTAAAACCATTCAAGCAATGTCAATCATCGTTGCAAATCCCTGTACGGATTACACGTTTGTAGATCATAGTACAATTCTTCCACGTAATCAGCTCGGACCAGGTGAACTCAAGGTAAAAGGAACTTTAATCATCTGTCCTGTTTCTTTAATCGATCAATGGAAACGTGAAATCGAAACCAAAACATATCCTCAACTCAAGGTATTAGTCAATCATGGTCCCAACCGTCCTTCTAATCCATACGAGTTTGCACTTTATGATGTCATCATCACTTCTTATTCAGTGAATGCTACAAACTTTCAAGAAAACTACCAAGGTCCACTTTCTAAGATTAAGTTCCATCGTGTGATCTTGGATGAAGCTCATACCATCAAGAACAAGAAAACCCGTGCTGCTATTGGTTGTTGCTCTCTTGAAGCTACCCATCGCTGGTGTATGACTGCAACGCCTGTACAAAAAAAACTTGATGAACTTTATTCCTTTATTCGTTTCTTGCGTATTCGACCTTTCTGTATCTGGGAGGAATTCAGAGACTCGATTACCAAGCCTATGAAAGTGGAAATACTGAAAAGGCCTTGAGAAACGCCAAAACCTTGATGAAAGCCGTCACACTTCGTAGATCAAAGAAAGCATTGATTGATGGTCGTCCTATTTTCGACTTGCCTGAAAAAACGTGCATATGACACACATTGACTTTACAGAAGATGAAAGAATTCATTATGAATATGTCAATCAAACAGCGCAAGCTCGATTCAGCAGATACATGGCTGCAGGAACTGTGATGAGAAACTTCAAGTCGGTCTTGGCAATTTTGTTACGTTTAAGACAAGCTTGTTTACACCCAGGTTTGGCTTTGAAGAAAGAACAGAAGCAGATGAAGTAGATGAAGCAGATGAAGCAGCGATAAGCAGAAGAAGATAGACAGATACAATTGGCTTCGAAATGAGTAATGATGTTGTTCCAGATTATTAAGTGATTCGCTAGTTTAGTCGATATACAATGTCCTATCTGTATGGACATTGCTGAAAATGCCCAATTGATTGCAAACTGTGGCATATCTTATGTAAAGAATGCTTTGATGATATTGGAACAGTAACACGGGATCTGATAAACGATGCCCTCAATGCCGTGGTACCTTGGATAACAGCCGTCTTATTTCCATTGATAACTTTTTAAGCATCATGCACCTGAAATTTACGAAGAATCAAGACTCCCTCAATGCACAACAGGCTGCACAAATCGCAGAAATTCAACAATTTGTTTCTAGTGCTAAAATTGACAAGATGATTCAGATCTTGGAAAAACTAATATTGAAACGTGGGGCCAAGACAAAACCGTTGTGTTTCTCAGTTTACTGCTTTATTGGACTTGGTTGAAAAACCTATGACTGAAAGAGGGATTCGTTTCCTTCGCTATGATGGCTCGATGACTATTAAGGCAAGAGCTAAGCAGTAAACCAATTCTATAGGGACCCAGATATCACAGTACTCCTTGTATCAACCAAATGTGGTTCATTGGGTCTGAATCTTACTTGCGCTAATCGCGTTATTTTGCTGGATGTCTGGTGGAATCCCGCTCTAGAAAATCAAGCCATTGACCGCGTGCATCGAATTGGACAAACCAAACCCGTGGAAGTACACCGAATTTTCATTAATGATACAATAGAACAACGGATTCTTGAACTGCAATCAAAGAAGCAGGTAACCTATGTCGTAATAGATATTTAAAACATATTACTAAACATTTCTTTAAAATAGGAAATATCGGATGGTGTCTTTGGTGAAGGAGATATCCAAACAAATGAAAGAATTGGTTTGCAAGAAATGGTTTACCTCTTCCGTGGTGGTCCTCCTCCTCAACAAGGAAATGTTCCCCATACAAATAATATGCCGGTCCTTCTACTCGGCCGTAATAAGTTTAAAAATTATTTAAATAAGATATTCAAAAAAAAAAAAAAAAAAAAAAAAAGTATAAATTCAGAAAAAAAAAAAGTATAAA